>JAZHYW010037018.1:0-17888 GCA_037355805.1 Ixodes ricinus
GTCATCTGACTGGTGGCACCTTTTTGAAACGTTCCATCGATATCAGACTCCGCTGATAAAAACGTCATCTGACCGGCCTGTCTCTGTTTCACAACGTGGTGGAGGTGAGCCTGAGACCCCGTCACCAGAACCACCTTCCCTTCGAGGTTCCGCTTAAAACCCTGGAGCTCCGAAACCGCACGCTGCCCTTCCGAAGGGCACGTTCAACGTCATGCCCTTCGGACTCTGCAACGCGCCAGCGACTTTCGAACGCATGATCGACAACATCCTTCGAGGCTTAAAATGGAAAACATGCCTATGTTACTTAGATGACATTGTAATCTTTTCTTCCAACTTTGAGGAACACCTTGAACGGCTTTCCCAGGTCCTGTCCTGTTTGTCTGCCGCCAACCTCCAGCTTAATACTAAGAAATGCACGTTTGCGGCAAAAACGATCAAGATCTTAGGTCATGTCATCAGCAAACACGGTATCAGACCTGACCCCGACAAAATAAAAGCGGTTTCAGACTTCCCTCGACCACAACGCCAAAAGGAATTGCGAAGCTTTCTAGGTCTGTCGTCGTACTTCCGTCGTTTTATTCGCGGCTTTGCAACCATCGCCGCTCCACTTAACAACCTTCTTAAGAACAATTCCACCTTTACCTGGTCTCCTGAGTGCGAATCTGCCTTTACATCCTTAAAAGCAGCCCTGACTTCCGATCCTGTCCTCCGACACTTCAACAACAACTCCGCCACCGTTCTCCACACAGACGCTAGCGGCTACGGCCTTGGAGCAATTCTTCTACAACCCGACGACTCGTGCGTAGAACACGTCATTGCTTATGCAAGTCGATCTTTGAGCAAGCCAGAGCAAAATTATACAATAACAGAAAAGGAATGTCTCGCGGTGGTTTGGGCGATTGCAAAGTTTCGTCCTTACTTATACGGCCGTCATTTTTCTGTCGTCACCGATCATCATGCGCTCTGTTGGCTAGCCTCCCTCAAAAATCTTTCAGGTCGTCTCGGACGCTGGGCGTTACGCCTGCAGGAATACGATTATACAATTGTTTATAAATCTGGTCGAAAACACCAAGATGCCGACGCCCTCTCACGGTGTCCGCTACCTCAACCCTCGACAATTACGACTATACTAAATATTGAGACGAGTCCATCACCGACAGACCTATTTGATGGAATAGGGATCGCCACCCAACAACGCCAAGATGCCCAGCTACGTAATATCATTGCCCAAATGGAAGGAACCTCACCTACGACAAACGCTCGCTCCCGACGCCAGCTCTTGCACTATCAACTTCAAAATGACGTTTTGTATCGTCGAAACTACTCGCCCCACGGACATCGCTGGCTTTTGGTTATTCCCCGTACCTTACATGCCTTGGTCCTCGAATCTCTGCACGACGATCCCACAGCCGGCCACTTAGGACTCTTCAAAACTTACTGTCGTGTCAGAGAACGATATTTCTGGCCCGGAATGTACACCGCGGTGACAAAGTACGTATCATCTTGTCTCGTATGCCAAAAACATAAGTGTCGCACAACTGCACCCCCCGGCCAATTACTGCCACCTCGCTGCCCTTCACAACCTTTCGAGATCGTGGGAATTGACTTGTTTGGGCCACTACCACGCACAGTCAATGGCAAACGATGGGTTGTAACCGCTGTCGACCACCTTACACGATACGCAGAAACAGCAGCTCTTCCAACTGGCTCCGCCACCGAGGTTGCTGATTTTTTCGTCCACCAGCTACTCCTCCGACATGGAGCACCCCGCGTGCTGCTCAGCGACAGAGGTCGTACCTTCTTGTCACAGACAGTGCAAGAGGTCTTAGCTGCTTGTGCAGTCATCCACAAAACGACATCCGCCTACCACCCACAGACCAACGGGCTCACTGAACGCTTTCATCGTACGCTTGCGCACATGATCGCAACGTACGTATCATCAGATCATACCAACTGGGATGCAATATTACCATTCGTAACATACGCATATAATACGGCTATTCAAAGTACAACTGGGTACTCGCCATTTGAGCTCGTCCACGCAAGACAACCGACATCGCTGCTCGACACAGTACTCGAGTATACTCCAACTGAGCCCCATACAACTCATCCTCGATGATCTCGTATCCCGTGCTGAAGACTCTCGTCAACTTGCGCGACTTCGCACTGTTCAACACCAACAGGAACGAAAAACGCGACACGACTCCACCCACAAAAACGTCAGCTTTCAACCTGGAGACCTTGTTCTCGTCTTGTTGCCAACACGCAAGCCCGGCCTCTCTGAAAAGTTACTGCCTCATTACATCGGCCCCTACCACGTCATCGCTCAAACAACTCCTGTCAACTTTCTCGTGGAACCAGTACAAGCACCCGCCGATCGCCGCTACCGCGGTCGCGAACAGATTCACGTCTCCCGACTGAAACCTTTCACCCCCCGCTCAACGGCCCCCTTCCTTCCCTCTGTGGCCAGGTGGCCACCTTTCCGCAACCGGGGGAAAACTGTGAGGGCGCTTATGCGTAGCACTGCCCACAGACATCGTCGTCGTCACTTTTGGCTGTGGGAGGGCCGATCGGCATCGTCATCTGACTGGTGGCACCTTTTTTGAAACGTTCGATCGATATCAGACTCCGATAAAAAAAACCGTCATCCGACCGGCCTGTCTCTGTCTCACAATATATATATATATATATATATAATTTTTTTTTAACGTTTATTTAATAATTTGCCGAGTAGTGCCCGCTCCCACGGAAGGTCGCGTTAGACGGCTCTAGCGACAATGCAGGAACACATCGTTATTGCAATGTCCAAAGCTGTCCAACATTTTAGCGAGCGTTAGTGGCGCGATTCGTACCAACGTAACTTGACCACTTTCACTTGTCAAACTCCAGCGTTGTGTGTGTACCTTTTCCGTGGCGCGCTGCGAGGGGGCGCGTGATGAAGAATGCCCGATTTGCTCCTGCCCGCCCGATCGTCCAGCCGGACTCGCAGCCCGCTGTTCGCTCGTTTCGGTGAGATGTGACAAAGGTTGTTACCATTCTCAGCGAGAACTTCTAGAATGTGCTGATTAGCCATGCCAGTGATGTTATGAAAAAATGCCGCGTTGCTTTGTGCCACGATGCAAAAGCGGTTACGATTCCCCTGGATTTGCTTCAGCGGTCGAAAAGAGACATATGTTTAAACCACCGAACGACCCTGAAAGACCTCGGAGTTGGCAGCTTGCTATTCCAATAGAAGACAAAGAGCTTCCAAGCTCTTATTTGGTGTGTGTTCTGGATTTCCGTGAGGATGACATCATGAAGAAGTTCGTGCACAGCATTCGTGGTCAGGTGGTCGTGATCCTACGCAACAAGTGGGCCCTGGAAGATAACGCCGTGCCTCGTTTGTTTGTAAATTGCCCGAAGTACCGATCGAAACTGACACGGAAACGTAAGCGCTGTACTGAGCGACGGCCCCCACAAACAAAGCGACGGAAGGGACAAGGCAAAGGTAGCCAAGCAGGCACAGACCCCAACCTCGAGGAGTTTGACGAAAGAAGCTGTTCCGCTGACGGCAACGTGTTATCCGACTGCGCAATACGCTACATGGCGAGTTTTACAGAGCAGCTCTTAAGGTCCGTTCACACTCTTGCAACCGAGTTCGACCGAGAGAGATCAAACCGGTTTTTAAGCCTCTTGCGATCTCTTAGGACCAGCTCCGCAGCAGCGCGCCCGGTCCTAAGAAGTCGCAAAAGGATTAAAAACCGGTCTTGTCTCTCTCGGTCGTACTCGGTCGCAAGAGTGTGAACGGGCCTTAAGGCGCATTTACTCAGCGGAAAGGCGCACGTCGTGGGGTGAATTTTTTCCTTATTTTTTATCGAAAAAAGAGGCCGCACCTCCACATGGTGAATGATGTTGATTGGGGCGAAGCTCTGGTGGTGCTGATGGTACTGATTTTATTGTTAATAGGTAGTGCTGATGGTGCTAATCTTTTTTATTGCTCATAGGTAGTATCATAGGTAGTGCTGAGTTCCGGGTTGTGTTTCGACTTCATTATTACAGCTTTATAATAGGTGAAATGCAGAGCCAGTGGTTCTTCTAGCGGATCAGCTTGGATCCGCTAGAAGCCGTGGGAACGCATCTCCAATGCTTAAGTCAACGGTACATGCCAGAAAGAGAATATGTGGTATGGAACGTGGTTATATACCCATTTGAGCATTTGACTGCAGCGTCCTCTCGTCTATAAACGTAGAGCCAATGCATGCAAAGTTTGACGCGATTATCTACGCATTTGAGCGCAGCACCCTCTCCTGTATAGACGTTGAGCGGCTACATGCAACGTTTCATCCATGACAGACAGAAGGGATGGCAATCGATGTGAGCACGGACGCCGGACGGACGGACAAGGCTAGACCCTAAGGAGCTTCGCCCCTAAAAGTCGCGCGCCGAGGTGGACGACGCAGGGAGACGACGCCTTGGAACCCAATTTTTCCTCGACGCGCGCGCTTGAGCCAATCAGCGAGCGTCCGGACGTGACGTGTCGCCCTTTTCCGGTTAGGACATGTTTTCGCCGTTTTTATTTTCGACCCACAGTGAAGCTAGGCGAAAAGGCGGAGAGGTCGAGGGATTCGTGCACTCGCCAAACGTGGCTAGAAGTATTTCAGCGTAGAAAGAAGCAAGCCGATTGGAACATCTGACTGTGAGCAGTGTTTTATGTGCGTGTATGTCACAGAATTCAATCACTATTTTGTCCTTCAATGGTGATGGTGTTGTCCGTTTCCGTGTTTGTGAGTGGGGTGCGCGAGCGCCGAGGACAGGAGCGCGTGCTTAGGATTTTTTTTTTGTGCGAGACCGGAGGAAGAGAGAAAAAGAGGAGATCCCCGGGCGCGCGAGGGTAGTGGAACGTTGGAACCCCGGAGCAAGGCTGCGTCGGTGTGGAATGGTCGGCGCTGAGCAGGTCCGCGGCGGTATGGTTGTTCGACCACCGAGAAGTATTCGACGGGGTGCGTGAGTGCTTGTGAGTGAGTGCTGTTCGTCACTACAACACGCAAGCCACCACGACTTCTCGACCCCGACTGGCGGCGCAACGAACAGGACCACCTTGGGACGCTGGACTCGGCTCTCCCCTCCTCCAAAACTGTATGACAACCTCGATTTGACTTTTGATTCTTTTTCTTTCCTTCTTTCAACTGTGTGTACGTCCTGTGCGCCTTTCCCTCACTTTTGAATTATTTTGTATAAAATACTGTTCGTAACGTCGGCATGCTCTGCTCTCAATTCCTCCCGCCTCTCACGAAGCCTATCGCCAAGGTGTGGTCCTAGCACCTGGACAGCGGTCCAAGTCAAATTACAAATTTGTTTGTTTAAATGGGATCTTTAACATCCGAACCTGTGACAAACTGGCGTCCGCGACAGGACCTGCTGTCCACTGTGACGATCTATCCTGAGAGGAGGAGGGTGAGCGAGTGAGTTTTGCCACGCCGTAGGGAGCGCGTTGTGAGGCTGACGCCGTTGCGGGAGCACACAACCCGGCTTACCGATCGGGAGCAGAGGAGAGGTTCTAGAGTCAGACTATCCAGCAAAGGGTCCGCGCGACTTCAGCCATGGAGCTCCCCGAGCTAATGGCCTGCGGAAAAGAACTCGGGCTCAAGGGTGCGGCCCTGAAGGAATGGGTGGACCAAGAGAGGGAGAATACGAGAGCCGCGAGAGCGCAGGAGCAAGAGAGGAGTGTCGAAGCGGAGCACCGAACCCTAGAGCTGAGGATCAGGCTGCAAGAATTACAGAACGCGTCGCCGATCCCTGTTACCACTAGTTCCGCCGAAAACGGGACCGGGACAACGCTATGGAAGAGTCCTCAGCGTTGGTTGCCCACCTTCGACGAGAAGAAAGACGACCTTGATGCCTACCTGATGCGCTTTGAGAGACTAGCGAGCGGGCAGATGTGGCCCCGCGAACACTGGGCCACTGCGCTTAGCGTATGCTTGGCAGGGGAGGCACTTGGAGTCTTTTCTAGGCTAACCCCGGAGGATTCGGTCGAATACGATAACGTAAAGAAAGCGCTCCTGCAGAGGTTTCGGTTAACTGCGGACGGCTTCCGAGACAAGTTTAGAAGTGCTAAGCCGGAAAAAGGGGAAACCGGTACACAATATGCGGCGAGGTTGTCTAGCCTGTTTGACCGTTGGGTCGACCTGTCCGGGACGGCGAAGGATTTTGCCGCCTTACGGAATTTGCTGCTCACGGAGCAGTTCGTTCGGAGCGTTCCGTCAAAAATGTCGCTTTTCTTAAGAGAAAGAAAGAGCAAACAGCTAGGCGAAATGGCTGACCTCGCAGACCGCTATCTGGAGGCCCAAGAACAGGAGCCGGCCAGGAGAGAGGAGGCTACACCAGACTCTGCGGCAAGTGGATCTCGACCGACATCGAACGGTCAACAGTACAAGGCCAGTAAACTTCTTAGGAAATGTTTTCTTTGCGGCAGAAGTGGACACCTAGCGGCACAGTGCAAACACGGTCAGAAACCGAGCAGCCAAGCTGGGACCTGCCGAAATTGCGGAAAGTTCGGTCACACGTCCAGTCAATGTTGGAACCGGGACGGAGGATCGCAAGTTTCCTGTGTTCAAGCAAGCAGGGAGGAGCTGGACGCAGTATCCGGTCGTGTGAAAGGTGGCTATGTCGAGCTAAGGGACGGCACCAAGGTGCCAGTGGTAAACGCAGTGTCCGGGACTTCTCGCCTGATGGGGGACATGCCTGTAGCTGCCGGAAAACTACACGGACAAGCTGTCACTGTGTTGCGTGACACAGGCTGCAACACTGTCGTAGTGCGCCGAAGCCTCGTACCAGACGACAACCTGACCGGAACGTCGAGTCTCGTGTACTTGGTGGACGGGACTGCGAGGGTCTTGCCTGAGGCCAGGGTGCATGTTGAGACTCCTTTCTACAGTGGGAACGTCGTGGCTAAGTGTATGGAGAACCCTCTATATGACCTGATTTTGGGTAACCTCCCTAACGTGCGCGCTCCCAGCGAACCGGAAGCTGGCTGGAATAGACCGGAGAAAACTGAAGTGGGTTTGCCTCACGATGAGAAGCAAGATGTGGAGATTCGTGCCACCGCAGCCATGGAGGCAAGGTCCAAGAACCAGGCGGCAAAGAAGAACGCCACATTGCTGAAAGTGCAAGTAAGTGAAGGTGTACCTGAGAAGCCTGAGGAGCTTGCGACACTACAAAAAGAAGACAGCAGTCTCAATCTGCTCTTCGACCGTGTCGGAAAGATATCCAGCTGGAGAAACTCAGAGGGTCCACTGAAGAGTAAGCGAGATGTGAAAGTCAAGAGGACCAGTATCGGTCAAGCTGCGGATGAGGTGGTAATGAAAAAGCCTGCAGGACTTGCAGCGATGAAAGATGAAATCAAAGAGGGCAAGGAGGTCCAGTATTCCTCAGATGGAACAGTTGCCATGTCGACAACTGGAAGGACCAGTGATCGTTGCCGTGGAGAAGCCAGAGTGGCAAGAAACAGAACGGAGCCTTCTAGAGAATGGGTACGAGCTGGTGACGTTTGGGAAAGTAATGAAACGGCTGAGTTGGTGGCCAGTCTTGATTTTCAAGAGATAACAAGTGATAGAGACCCAGAAGGTAGCAGCGGCTCACAAGTTGCCCTAAAGATGAAGGAACGTAGAAGGAAGAAAGTCACTAGAAGCAGACCTGCAACGAAAGCAAGTCTACCGAGAAACCTGTTGAACCACAAGGTGAAGAGAAAGCTTCGAGGAAGAAGTGACTCCCAGCGTAGCCGGCGTCTGTGGAAAAGCCGAGTCTCTCACAGCGAAGCTCTTGTGAAGCGGTTTCGGCCCAGGCAGAATGTTCGGCGAGCACAGCGAACAAGTGATCATAACGCCCATGTGGTCAACTCCTCAGCGTTGAGAAGTTACAGATTGGCTGCTCAACGCCACAGCGGAAAGCCTGTTTGCGTCAGAAAGAGCAACGCTCGAAGACGCAGGCTGTTGAAAAAGACGCACAGTGCTTCAAATAACAGGGTACACAGTTCGAGAAACGAAGTGCCTGTTGCTGTTGATCCGAGAAAGCATCAGCAGGACAATCATACACACGACCGTAAGCCACTTAATGTGGAAACGTCTTTGATGTGCCATGTCTGTCCAGTGCACCGTAAAACAATTCATGCAGGTTAGTCTCATTTGTTTTATTACTGGTTGAACACATGAAACGAATATTGCTTTGGAAACTGGATGAGCTTTTTTGGAGTATTATATTGAAGGATTGTACGTGGGTGCGTTTTTTCTTTGTGAACTTTGTGGGGTTTTTTTTTTTTGTTTTTTTATTGCGTCCTTAAGTGCAGCTGCGCTGTTCTGTATTTTTGGGTGTTGTTAAACAATACTCTAGAGATTCGATTGGAAAGGATATAACTAAAATCTCCCGGGGTTTGTTTTTGAGAGAGTTTACTATTAATCTGGTTAGGCGTATCAATGGAATGATCGAGGTTCTATGTGCTTAGGTTTTGAGCCGAGTTGGAAAGTGTTATAGAAGAATTTTATTGGAGCAGACCTAAAATATTTTGCAGCATGAAGTAATTTCGGTGTTCGTGTAACGTGAGTACAGATATAGTTTGTATGTGCATGTTTTCGTAGTTCGCGGTGTGTTCCGACCTCAGACTGTGCGGGAGCGAACACTCCCAATGTGTTGTGTAGTCTGTGTGCACCCACCACTACGGAATACAACAGTTCTCCATCGAGAACACCTCGCACAAGCTGCGTGCACTGTTAAAAGTACGGACGCGCCGGCGCAGCACCGTGCTTTGTTTGCAGAAAAACGCGACAAAAGAGCACCTCCTGATGCTGCCCGCTCGAGTCCGAGCCTTTCGCCCATGCTGCATATAACCGGAGTGTAAACGTATATGTAATCATCGCCGCTGTCCAATCAGTGAAGAAGGTTGTCTCCCACCGCATATGCAGTCGCGAAGGCAAGGCAACAACAATCGTACGAACTAGACGAATAAATCAATTCCGCGTTCTCTCGAGAAACGCGAGGTTCCCGAGAAGACGACGCCGTCGTGTGGGCCTGTGTGACTGCATCGTCTTTTTCGATGCCGGCGTCGACGGGGAGCGCGACGCGCGGTTTTTGCTCAGTGTGAATGCGCCTTTAGGCGCCCCTTTCCGGCCCGAGCCGCGTCGCCGTCACCGTCGCCGTAACTGCGCGGTGGATCATGGGAAATGTCCCATAATGCATTACGCGGGGAGGAGGAGGCGGAAGGGGAGGTCGAGGGGGAGGAGAGGAGGGGGAAAGTAGGAGGGGGGTAGAGGATGAGGCGGGAGGGGAGGAGGAAGAAGGAGGAAGGGGAGGAGGATGGGTGGAGAGTGGGGAGGAGCTTGAAGGAGGAGGTGTAGGAGGAAGAGGAGGAGGGGAGGAGGGGGCAGGGAGGATGAGGAGGTACGAAGGAGGGAGGAGGGCTATACCCTCTCCTCAGTACCCTCCCCTCCTCCTCCATAAGAGCTGCGCTCGAATTCGAGGATTACAGGGTCTTACAAACGTCTCATTTTTTTCTAATGTATGGAGCGGGCCAACAGATACAAGGTTAGTTTACGGAATTTATTAATGCCACAATCGTCCTGTACAGACTCAAAATTAGAAATGCTGCTTCTCGAGTCAAGAAGGATGGGACTGCCTCAAGCAGCCTTAGGTTGTCTGTCGTTGTTAGGGGTCGCGTTGTTCCGTCAAGCGTGTACCCCAGGGGCTTGGCTGTGAAGTGAAAGTCAATCGATGACTTGAAATGTTTTCCTCTGTACATAGAGAAGCTGAAACTTTGCAAGGGCTGTCTCTGTGGAGCACCGAGCGGCCGTGCCCACGGGAAGCGGCAATGAGCGTCAGATAAGCCAAACCAAAAACCGGGCAAACGGGCAAACCTCGACACGCAGCGCCACGCTGTGAGCGGACACTGAAAAGGACCACGTCTAGCGGCGGTTAGCCGCGGAGTTTGACAAATGGAAAGTGATCAAGTAGCGTTGATTCGTTTCCGTCTTCGTGAACATGAGCTAGGACTGCGTATCTATATTTGCAACATATGGCGCAAGTGTGCATCGCGGGTGCAGCTGAAAATATATTTTATACTTGTAAAATTTAGTTAGCTTTTGGAAAATTATTGGTTTGGAAGATAATATCGAATAGGTTGGAAAAAGGTATGACAAATACACTTTTAGAATTACTCACATTTTCGCTGAATAGCGTTTTTCGCATACGGCGTTAATTTTAAAGATATGAAGCTTCGTTGTGACTTTTTTTAAAATTTGAACACAAAAAATACAAATAGCGTTCTAGAAACCCGATCTAAAACACAAATAAATGTGTCAAACCAGATACTAAAAATGCTGTTCTAGAGAAGTTGGAACTCCTAGGATAAGTCTTCGACATTGGAAATATTTTAAGGGCGAGTTTCCGACTAGAAGGTTATAGTTGCGCCATATCGTTTTATGCTCAGTTCGCTAAGTTCATAAGATTGAAGCCTTCAAAGTTCGGTGCTCAGTTACAAGGCTACCCTGAGTTATTACACCTTTAGCTTGTATTAAAAGAACTTTAAAAATATAAAAACAAATATGTGTCGACTACTTCGAAAAAGGTGTTAAATACAAGATGGCACGTGGCATTCATCTCTTTATTAATAAAATCAAAACATGACTTGGTTGCATTTGAAATCTATAAACCTAAATGTTGTAGACACGTGTCTCTGAAGATATCAAAACTTTGCGTTTTTTAGAACGCAGCTCTTAGGACGCCCGTTTCCGGCTTGAGCGTCGTCGGCGTAACCATAGGGCACGTGGCCACAGGTCACGTGACCCCCCCCCAAGGCAGGTCACATTTCCCAAATCACGAGAGCCCCAGGTCATGTGATTTCGACTCCCCTTCCCCGAGGGAGCATGCACCCCGTAGAGGAGGGAGAGAAAGGAGGGTATACCCTCCCTCAGTACCGTTCCCTCCCTCCTCCTCCTCAGGAAGCTGCGCCCAATTCGGCGTTACAGGAGTTGTAAACGGCTTTCATTTTTTGTTATTGCAAGTTACATATGCAGGTATAACTATTACATTTTTCTAACACATTGAAATGAATGGGCCGGTTCATTCATCTTGAATATTATACAGCCAGCACCGGCATTGTTGTTGCAGCTGGGAACACCTCGTTGGCGAAACGTGGCGCCAATTAATATTATGAAAAGTACGCATCGCACAGAAAAGGGTTGATGGAATATTTCTTCCCGCCAAGGCGAACACTAAAAAGTTGTGTGCTATATTTACATTAGGAATTGCTTAACAATTTACTTGATAATTCATAAGCTTAAACGTACCCTTCCAACTGCAGGTGGGGAGGACATAACTGTATATGACTAAATCCACCCGCATTATAGAGACATTCGTACGTCGCGGCCTTCTCAGTCTAAAGTAAGCATACACTAAGTTGAGACGTACTTTAAAAATAAAAGAAGAGTGTTCTTTGAGGGAGGCAACGCGGGCAAGGAACTATCAAGCTATACTAGAGACACCGCAACATTTTACGACCCTACGATAGTGCAGCGCCGCTGTCCGGCCCTTGTTGGTTCTAGAAAATGTAGCGTTAAATCCAACGCGTCGTACCGTCTCAACCCTTTGACGGATAAAAGCTACAGTCACTTTGAATGATGGCTTGTAGACGTTTATTCTTAAGGAGGTAACATGTTACTCAGTGGTTGGAAAATCACAAGTTGTTTTCGGTGCGACTCTAAACTGTCAGAATTTAAACAAAATGAAGTGTTTTTGATAGACGTGTATTTTTGTGACAGAAATAATGAGCTGCGTTTCTGTAATGTACTAAAATGTGCAATATGCTAAGTAAGTTGCTGTCCTCTATATTCGTAAAATGCAGTTAAAGAGAATAATGTTGAAATATTTTGCCTCATTTTTTATGAACAAGGTCGTTGGTAAATAATATGATATTGGGTCTCTAACATATGTTTATTCGTACGTTTCGTAAATACGTTTCATACAAATATTGTTTGTAACTTCGGCCGTGATGTGTAAATACTCGAAAACATATTTTTTGAAAAATTATGAAAAAAGTACTACTGGGTGCCTGCTTCGGTTTGTGACAGATAGGATGTGCTGTGCAGAACAATCACTACAAAGACGATTTGGGGATCTGGAACGTCTCCAGATTCAAAAATTTTGCACCCCGGAAGAAAATTTAGCTACATAAATATAAAAATCCGGATCACAATTTTATGATCTGACCTGTGAAACACCCATGATGAACTCCACAGATCAGTATCAGGCAGCACGGTCCCTGCAAAGCTGGGTTTAGGCGGATCACCAAATTTAATTTCTAGATGTTGCGATATTCACTCGCAGCTTCTTTTTTTTCAATTGTTTTAGAAACCGTATTGCTAGTTTATAACTTCGCACTGACGAATGCTATTTCAAAATTAAGGGAAAAAACAGAGATTTCTCACCTTCCAACTCAATGTTTCACGGTCACTCATAGCCCAGCCCATACCTAGCAAAAGTGGTAACCCGTGAATTTGGCGTATAGGCAGGATTACATTTGGAATCACTATAGTCATACCATGAGTTGCACGCACTGTTAACGAAACAAATATTCTTCATACCTGCTGCAATATAGGTTAACAGTTTCGGATACCACATTGCGTTTTGCATCCCAAGAGCTCCGAAAATACCCGTGCAGCATGCTGCACTAACACTTATCTTGGGGACTAATAGACTTTTACTCCAAGTCTTTAGTAAATGTCAAAGTACTCTCTTTTATGTGGTTGTTATCTGCTGCACCACATAAAAATTAAATCGCGAGGCACTAAGCCAAAAAATGTCCCGTATCAGCCGAACAGCCAGAAGGGAAACGTGCTCCTGGCATTTTCATCGGGAGGTTTAGTCCAAAAAGCCAGGTGATTGCCGAAATAGCAGAGAGTGAAGACTAACCCTGGCACTTGTTTACCAATTTATCAACTCTCAAAACCACATGATCACTGCCAAGCCACAACATATTACCGTTTGGTTGCACATCGAGAGTTTGTGGTTATCAAGGTCACATGGACTGGAAAATGAATGTGGCACAAAAACTAATCCACTTGTTGTTCCTGGTGTGTTTCTAAGTCTCACTGTGTAAGGTTTGGATACGTTGAGCTGCTTGGAGTATTTCATGCGTGATCAAATAAATCATTTTGCAATTAAGAGGCCCAAGAGCTGATTTTACATTTCAGTTTGCACCGAACATAAGCATAAAAAACAATAAAAACGTTCGCATAAATTGCCTGTACTACGCGTTACTCAAGAAGTAATCTGGTGCATGTTCCAGAAAAAAATGGTGTTTATCACTTGTAGAGTGTAGTTGTTGCACTTACTGAGGAACCGGACGACCAGTGTCGGAAGCAGATGCGGGCTGGTGATTGACGAGCGAGTCGCACCAACGCTGTTTATAACTTAGCTAAGTTGAATTGCGCCAAAAGAACGTGCCGAAGGTATGTAAGTTGTTATTATGAAAACTGAGTGAAATTACGTCTCCCCTGTAGTCAGAATATGTCAAATTTAAAATGAGATTTATGATTGGTTCTAAGCAAACTTGCGCTTAACAATATTTCTTACGAAAGATCGGAACATTAACTGGTCCATCGCCAAAAAGTGCCTCTATAGCCGCGCCTCGTGCGGCTGCTTGCTAGGTTAATAAAGATCACGTGAATTTAAGGCGCCACTCGCAGTTTCCGTTGTTGCACCAATAATTGTATTGTACTTATGAGAAAAATAAATTACTTTGGAATTTGTCTTTTTTGTAATAACTTAAATACATATATATATAAAGTTATCACAAAAAAAGAGCATGTTATAGTTTTTCTACGAAGTTAAATTAATTGTAACCGTGACTTCTGTGTTCTCTCCCTTTCGTAGTGGCACCGTTTTGATTGGTGCGATTTCCCGCGAAGGGAATCCTTCGAACCTCAAGTGTCAATGCTGACATGAGGATGTCTTGCACGAAAAGTGATGAACTAAGACATTAAACATTATTTCTGATTCGGCGAGCTCGAATCCAATAATGAACTGGTACAAAATACCTCTCTTTCGAAACTGTCAGAAAGAGATGTTTTGCTTGTGGAAAATTTGAACGCATTCAGGAAAAGTAACCCGTAACATTTTTCGAAGTAACGACCAATATTTTCTTTATTTACAAGTATGGAAATAATATATATCAACTCTTTTTAAGTACGAAGATATGTGTAATTACAATTGACTACTTTTAGAGTAACCTGTACAAAATTGATTGCACCGAACAGTTATCGCTGATAAGGCCCGGTGAGCATCCCATTACATATGCGCCATCAAGCGTCTGACTCGCCGCGTTCGACATTGTTGCCAAACTGGAAGGCACACCCGAGCACACGCCGTACTGAAATTACAAACTCACGCGAATGCCGAGGAGTCGAAGTGATTGACGGCTCCTGATGAGGTTTGTGGGCCTGTACTGGCACGATCATGGCACACGTCGGACGTTTCGGTCACGCCTGGTGTTATTGCACTCACCCGTGCCCCATGTGAATATCGTCTGTTATGTGCTGTCATAACAAAAAATCAGGCGAGGGCTTTCACTCGGTGGTCACGGTCACAGGCCTGGAAGCAGGCTCGGCTTTCGAAACGTTTAAGTCAGACACTACCAACATGCGTATCCCATAGAAGGCATGAACAAGCTGACATGCTAAAGGTGCAAGAGCATTAAACTGCGGGGAGAGGCTGTAAAAACTTGTATATACTATCGCGCGCGTTAATGGCCACGTAGGCAGCGGCGGCCGTGTCCCAGCGGTGCCATCGTGCTTGCCTCCCACACGAAGAGCCAGGTCTCCACTTCGGGAGCGACGCGTCTCTTATTTATTCTTGCAATTTAGTGTTTTTGTAAGCTCTGAGGACTTTGCTGCATGTCTCGAGGTCAGAATGTTCTACGCGCCGAATATTCTACGCCGAATGGTTCCAGGTAGGCCCACGTGTGTACTAGGTGGGGCCCCGCGTGACGTGCCGGAGTCAGTCTCGCCCCAGCGTTCGTTCTCGCTGTTGCGCCGCCATTGATCGTGCCCATGCGACGCTGTGGTGTTATCATGTGTTCCCTTTTTTGTTTTGGACACACGTTCGCCCCATTATACGTTTAGTTTGTTTAGGGTTTTGGCCGCCTCATCGATTGGTCATTCGTGATACTCTGGTAAAGGTGCGGGTGGTGCATCCTATGCCCGTAAAGCGTACTCCTCCGAAGACATCCTCTCCAAGTGTGCGTACATCAGCCCCGGAAGGCTACCTCCCTTCGCTGAGGACACCGAAGCCCGAGCATAGCGGCCGCATCCAGGGATCAGTGCCCCCAGAGCTTGGTCAACTGCCAGTGACCACCGCCGGAAAAAGCCCAGTCGACCATGAACAGCCAGCCCTCGTAAGCTCCGGTCACCCCTTCCTTAGTTTTCCTGCTCCTGTCGCTCCACGTACACCGACGCCTCAATGGCGACGTCCATGAATATGAGACGTCGTTGGCTTTATCACTACGAACGCGCGGCACGGCACAACTGGATGGACAGCCGAACAATGCCTGCAAAACGTCCAACTTCTCCTTAGAGGCAACTGCAAGGCGCTGGTTTGAGAATCCTGAGTGCTTCCTTTACGTCATGGGATACCTGCAAGGCCGAACTCAAGAGGACTTTCGCGAACCAGCATTGACGACAGCGATGGAAGACCTTTTGTAGCTAAGGACCCAAGAACCCAACGAAACAGTCACCAGCTTTGTTGAAGACGTCCTCCGCCGTGAGCAGCCACGCGACCCACCAGGCCACCGACGTGAAAAAGCTGTGTATCCTGATGAGAGGCGGACGAGCGACATCTTCGACGGCGTCGTCCGTAACCCACCATCTAGTGTCGTGACAAATCTGTTCGCGTAGGCGCAACGAACATCGAGCGTGCATTCTCGGTCCGAGCCAGGCAATTACTACCGACTGACCGGCACGCCTGTTGCGCCGACTCCGGCATCTCTCTGATTCGACCAGAAAGCGGCTTCGGCGTCGACAACCCGTGAGAATTGTCTGGGACGTCGTCAGGGAAGAGCTAAGCAAAAACAGTCTACTCGCTTTTTGTCTTCGGGCACAGGTTCGCCGCGTTATACGCTTAGTTTAAGTTTTCGTCGCTTCATCAATTGTCATTCGTGAGAATGGGTAAACATGTCTAAGTAACCGGTACTGGTAGAGAACTAGATGTAACTCTATATGGTGCACCACTCTATATTAGATGCGTGTTCGAAATAATCTTGCTTTAGTGGCTATAGTTTGTCCGGCCTGAGCCAAGAGATAGCATGAGAATTGTGTACAGGACACACTCCAATGCGAGGAGTACTGAGGATTACACCTCATTTCGCTGACTTAGAACGACAATATACCTGGACGAGCATCTATAATGGTCAGTCCCCACCCCCGTTCCTACCTCTTTATCTTCCCTTTTATTAGCCACCAAAAGCCCGCCATTAACACAGACAAATGCATATTATATAAAGGTGATAATTGGCCAATATGGGTAAACTTGTATTTCGGAGTGTGTGTTCATTTTCGATTCGTTGCAGTGAGAGTCTCAACGAACGTTCTCTTCAGCTTCGGGTCTTGGACAAAATGATATATTTCATGTGCGGCACGGTATCTTAATGGTCATCGTTGTGGGTGGTCAAGTGACTGCATGCCGCGTACCTCGTGGAAGTAATTTTTATACATAAAAAACGCAAAGGAGACGAGAAAATGTCAGACGCAACATAGAGTGTGATTAACGCTAAGTGCTACTCCAACTTTGTCTAAAGTAGCCATGCTTTTTTTATCACGTGTTTTAAACACCTCTCAATTTCAGGCTTGGCCATCCAGTATTTTCACAGATTTTAAGTCCGGCTGCCCGCCAGGTTCAGGTAACTCTGAGGATTTGCCGCATGAAGTTGCAACAGTTCTTTCAACTTGAGGAACTTACGGCGTAGAGGTCACTGGGAAAGCCGCTGTTGCACTCCATAACCGTAAAAAAAAAAAAGTTTATTTCTACTTCTGTGTATTCTTTGTACCACCAGACATGCATTGAGAACGATATCATCAGTGATGACCCGCTGAAAACAATCTTGTTGGCTTGGACGTAGTTCAGTGCGTCTACCTGTAAAAAATGAAACAATACGATTCGTGAAAGAGTAAGGACAAGGATGCACATAGTGCCACGGTTAAGTATGTGAATATAGAAGCCTCGTCGCTCCTGTATATTGGAGACCTCTTGACTATGCACCCGCTTCACTTTAAAAGGAAAGTGATTTTCTTTTGTATTTGAGAGGATATACATTACTTAATTATTTACCCCCCCCCCCCGCCCCCCGATTATAAATATCAAAATTATATCTCGATTGAGGCTCCAATTATTCAAAACAGCTCTTTCAAAACTAGATGAACTTCCCCCCCCTTCCCCCTTTTCGGCGCGTTCTGGTGTTAGGGCTAAGTGGTGACGTCTATGAACAGCAGCTCACATCTTCCACTCCTTCCTGCAAAACATTACCCGAGAAGTCGAAAGCGCTGCAAACGTTCTCTAAAGCTGCAAACACAAGGAAAGTGAAATCTCTCCGAATGACATCGCGCACAGCGGTGGGTTCTTCTTTTCTCGCGTCTATTGATGCGATTAGCCTGAATTCGCAAGGATATCAAAATTCACTGTACACGAACACGGTCAGCATTTACGTCTGGCTCGTTGTTTTCAAGAACGCCTTCTGCTTACCGTCTGCGCTCGATCTATGGCACTTTCAGTACGAATGTCGCATATCTAGGTTATGCTTTTTTTCTCATACATACTACACAACTACAATTAAAGCCACTTTTAATAGCTCTCACATATGGGGGGGGGGGGAGGGA
>JAZHYW010037019.1:0-36891 GCA_037355805.1 Ixodes ricinus
GCCACTACTGAAATTGTCATTTGAAACCAGAGAGACTCTGAATATCGGTGCCTAGTGGGCATCTACCTTGAGGATAAAATATTACAGGGCAGCAAATTGATGGTCGAGTAAAGTTGGTAGAAACCACAGGAGCGACTATCTATGAATGAGAAAACATTTATCACTGCACACCGCCAAATTTAGCGGGAAAACTGCATTAGTGAATAGATCGTGACACGTCAATTTTCTACTAAGTTTACCTGGAAACTGACCGTGGAATTTAGTGTCGTCCCCTAGGACGACGCTAAATCCTTGTGGTCTATAAGATCACCCTAGAAGTCGTCCGTGTGGCCGTTCTAGACGTCGTTCTTAACATCGTCCTCTAAGATGTCGTCCTAGAAGCAGTTCTTGACGTCGTCTAGGACGACGTCTTAGAGGACGACGCCAACGACACCATCTAGAAAGACCTCTAGGACGTTCTCAAGGACGACCTCTACTGCGACGTCTAGGTAGACCTCAAGGACTACTTCGAGAACGACGTTCTAGAGGACGACGGCAAAAACGACGTCTAGGACAACGTCAAGGTCGTCAGGTCCTTCGAAAAGTGCGAATGGAAAGAAGTGCGTACTGCTTGCACCCCATTGCGCCGTGCACGGTGTAATGCGCATTAGGTGTGCATTATGTGTACGCAGTACTCAATGGTGTACGGCGCACACCTAAGGCGCATTAGGACGCCAAATACCTGATAGACAGAAATCAGTGATGAGTTGTTTAATAATGAAAAAAGAAACATTTTCATATAACATAACTCCGTAGAAAATATCGTAAGGGTGCAGGTGAGCTGGTAAATATTAACCATGTTGAATCAACCTCAGACTGGGTTAGAGAGAAAACATCAAAACGTAGGAGATACGTCGTCCTGTGTATTTTTTTTTGGCTCTTCTGCGTATTGATGTTTCCCACTAACCGCTGTCTCAGAATAATTCAACATGGTTAATAACTCAGTTTGCGCATATTTTGAGCAAGCTGCCAGGTACTTTGAATATCTGAGTATGCATTTCTTAAGATTTCAGTGTACTTTTGTTTTTACTGGTGCGATGTGCGCATGTTCAGCTTCTACAGTCGACTTTGTTAGGACCGCAAAAGTTTACACACACTCAAAATACATTTTAATGTACAATTAGTAAAGCTAGAATTATAGCTTGAGCGTACTTTCTCTGAAGGATACCTTTTGTTTCATAAAACATCACAATCGGTATGTATTTAGTATATTGTTTTTACCGAAGGTTGAAGTTCAACAATGAGCAAACTAGCTGAAACAAATAAAACAAAGGAAGCGGCCAGGTACTTTGTCTACTTCACTCTAAAAAAAGCCCGTGCGCCTATTTTCCCACACAACACTCGGAGAGCCAATCACCGCAACCTACGGAGGCAGCTCAGCGAATGACGATGCCGAAACATGTGTTTAGTCCAAAAAAAAACGCAGTCTGAGTTGTAATATTAATACCTCGTGCCTTTATTCAGGAACTCCGGCGTAATCCCAAGCTCTCTCAAGTAATTTCTAGGAAATAAGAAAAAAAGAGCTGCCGATATTTATTTTTTGTAATAAGAATACACTTTATGATGTGTGACCAATCATCTTCGCTAACCCCGCCGTGTGATACGTTGGATATGTCCCCTCGTGAATTGTGCACGTAGGTGTCTCCGTGATCAAATTCATTTCACGATTCTACCTAAAATTTCGTATCTATATGTGAAGCACTTTGATCGCGCAGGTTATGGACTCAACAAAATATCCTAGATGCTGCTTTCACGTCGGTTCTTTCACCCCTTGATTGGAGAAACTACAACGTTACAATCACTGACGGCTCAGAAATACGGGGCGGTATTATCACTCCTCGGCCAATGAGATGGCGTCACTAGACAAGAATGATTCCGAAGGACCAATCACGAAAGCTATAAGCGTGAACACAATGAGCCGCACCCTCGCGTTTCTTGAGTATACAGCGACTATAGACGCCTACAGCGCCACACCGCGGTGGCATAATGGACGAGCTTCTTGAACTTGGAAGTCGAATAACATGTCCACGAACTCCATCGTGGTTTATTATTGCTTCAGTACTTAAAGTCTCCCTTCATCGGCGTTTCTCCGTCAAGCTATCGCAATCCAGCGGGTAAGCGCGTAGTTCAATATATTGTCACGGGTAGGAAATGGTGGACGGGCGCAATTTCGACGATTAACGTCTGAGGAGGCGAAACCGTGCCTGAAACTAACGGTCGATGACAGATTAAGGAACGCAGGGTGAGGGCTAATGTACGATTACGCTTCTTGCGCTTTCATTCGCTCTTCGGAGTTGTGATTAACCGACGCTCCAATCTGATTGGCCGCGGAACTCGGTTAAGGTGCTCGCTACTTGCATTTCCTAATCTGCCGGTGACTATGGAAAGAATAAAGTCCGGTACACCCTGCGACGGCGGTAGAAAGGATGACTGACCCGAAGCAGCATGCTATACCGCTGCTCGTGGGCACTCGCAATGTTCGTGAAAATTTTAAACTAGAACCCACAATCACAGCCGAGAATAAAAATAATTATTTATACAAACAAACGCTAATAAAAAAATTGGAAAAAGTCTGGGTTGGTGGAGGTCGAACCCGGTACCTTCGCGTAGAAGTCATATGTGGGGTCAACTACCACCACGCACGCGCCAATTCTGGACGGCGTGAGGATGGCGTACAGATTGATGCTGAATTTTCGTGTGAGTATGGTAATCGAAACACGAACCGTTTTTCGTAGTTGACTGCACAAGTTCGTAGTCAATAACCCATGTATGCAAAAAGCTTTCAAAAAAAAAAAGAAGTAGTACAGAAATATTATTTTTGGGAGCACATTGATATGAGATTTCCAGGTTCCGTCAAACCTGAATAGCAAAAAAGTAGCGGATGATTTTATCAGCGAATAAACACCATCAGGGAAGAAGACCGTGTGGTTGAATTTCGTGAACGACGCACACAAAGAAACCCAATAAGACAACTTTTGTTATCATTCCTTCTCGAATTCATAATCAGTTTTGTCTCCCCTAGTCGATACTCGAAGCTGCGCGTCATACTTGCTTAAAACCGATAAGTGCGCGGCGCAGCGGAAGATGCAGAAGCTTCGCTTTGTTTTCACTTGTTTAAATAAATAAGTAAGGCGTCACCGTGAAGATCGCGTCAAAATCTTCTCATTGTTGATATCCAGCACATGACTCTGCTGAGACGAAGAATCGCGAACACAGACTCATATAAAGTAGGGACTCGGGCGATTGATCGTTTAACCTAATCGGATCAATCAATAACTACTGTAATCTCGTTAATATGTTTAAGCGTTTAATCCGTAAAATTGGACGAGCGCACAAGAAATAAGACTTAAAGCTGCCGCTACACAGATGTGGTGAAAGTTAAGATGATTCTAAATCAGAATTGTATATTGCGCAGTTCATCACACAATCAGCAGAGACAACTAAATTATATTTGTTTACTTCTTAAAGTATGCATTAAAATAAATGAGGCCAATTAATTGATGAAGCGAGTCGTTTAATGGGTGGCCCTCTAATCGACTTAAAAATTTGATCGACGCCCAGCTCTGATATAAAGACGCCAGAATACTGAACTCCTCCACAAACTTATTTTTCTTTTCTTCTTCTCAGCTTTAAATGTGTTACGTATCCTAAAACACGTTTTTGTATAAATCATGGAGCGAAGTCTAAACGAAATATTATTTGAATATTTGTTTTACACCATGCCCGCCACTTCCTGTTGTGCTCGAAAATTTTGCCACATCAGGATACATAATCATGCACTATGACTGCAGCATCAATCAGGATAGCAAAAGTTATATAAAAAGCTTTCCCTTTAAAATCAAAACAAAAATATGTAAGATTTTCGGCAGTCCTGTAATTATTTATGCCCCGGAATAAAACTCTTAAAAGCCATCGAAACGCGAAAACAAGAACAAAACTAAAAAAACATTTTCAACTAGAAATAATAATATTATGCGCCCGTTTATTTTATTCTTAAACACATAAAATGCAATCAACGCGTACTAATTCTACATCGCTTAGCAAAGATGTCACGAATCTTCCAGCTCAGCGAACCTCTTGACACACACAGTAAACGCACGAAAAATTCGCAGCTGAAAGTTTCTTCTTTATTTTCATTCTGAAGTCTCATTTTTGTCCGAGTTCACTTTCCTCCAACATACTTCAATATGCACTTGATATAATCAATTAAGCCCGAATACGCACGCTAGAGATTTCATCGGTAAGCAGCCTATTATCCACGTTACACAACATCGCTTCACTATCGTTCCAAAATTCCGCGTACCGACATTATTGCACGAAAATAAAGTTCCCTGATGTCAAACATGAGGTCAGTTTGCAACATTCCTCGAACCCAATCGCGCCGAAAACAACATAACAAAACATACCTCAGTCACAGCAGGAAAGGGCACGAAGTGACATCCATCGTGTACACTTCGCTTCACCAGGAACGTGGACCGGAGTTATGACGACCAACTTCGAAGACGCGGGCGGACCTTTCCGCGGACTTTGTCGAGTCGGTGTGCGCGCGGCGTCCTAGACGAAACAGGTCTGAGCCTCGGGGCTGACCGGGAGCCCCTGCGAAGCGGCCGGTGGTGGCGCTCGCGTCGGCGACGTGCTCACTGCACGCGCTGCTCCCGCGAGTGCTCATCCCACATAGATTGCGCACGTTTCGTGGGAAAGGCGACGCCTGCACTCGATGGGCTCGGAGAAACAGCTCTCGCGAGGGTCGGCGGTGGTAACGGATAGTACCGCGTCAAGAACAAAAATCGTGCTGATAAAGTTACGCTTTTTCTTTCTTTCTCTCCCTCGTTATTTGGATTGCAAGGAAATGAATCGGGAACACTGCCGGAATAACCAGGTTTTTATTTTCCTCCGGATCTATGGTCTGTCGGAACTCATGATCAGCGGTTATGCCGAACGCAAGTTCGTCTGCTTTCTCTTGCAAGGGTTGCTGTGAGGTCAGAACGCCGGGCTCTTATAGGCTCAAGTCGTCTGCTTCCTGCGCAGGAGTTACGGTGACGTCGAAACGACGCCGAGCTCCGATTGGCTTTGCTAAAAGGATAGTGGGTAGACTTCAATGCTAGATGCCTTAAGGTCTACCCCTATTTTGTTTTAATCAGACAATCAGAGCTCGGCGTTCTGACATCATTGCAACCTCTGCCAAGAACCAGACGAACTTGCGCTCCGCGCGTCTGAGCATGCGCTGTACCGATAGCAGCGCCACCGCAGTGGCGTGACGTCAGAGAGTGGGTGTAGGGCAGACCTTTTTGCTCATTCTCGCCCGAGCCGTAAAGTAGGCAGCATGTCCGGCCATGGGCGACGAGAAAAACATCAGAAACGTTTCAACCTGCAACTGAGCAAAAAAATAGAGGGGAGGCCGGCAAAATGTGCTGGCGGTTACGTTTGTCTCCTACATACCCTTTATTGGCGTGGCGACGGCAAGAACAATGTTTTCGCCCATACCGGGAAGTGACAGACAATTCAGGATGGCGGCGCCACTTGCGAAAAAGGTCTACAGACCATCGCAATTTAGCTGCCTCTCTGGGCGGCACGACTCGTTGTGGCGACCGCAGCGCCCTCTCCATGTACATCCGGGGCTATGCAGCGGGCTTTGGCGGGAGTGGAACGAGCAGAGAGAGAGAGGGCACTGCGCCCGAGCTCCGCCCCAGCCCAGACGACAAGCCGGGAGGTTGCCGTTCTCCATCTGGAGCTTCGTATCGGCGGGCAGTACGAAACATCGAACTCTCGCTCGTGGCTGCTACGTTAGTCTCTCATCCTATAGCGCTCTGTTGTTCTGTTATCTGTAAATGATCAACTAGCATATCTTTTTCCGGTTACTGAAATAGCAGTTGAGACAGCCTGGCAGTACTACCTTCAACTACTGCGTGTATTGCGGCAGGAGAGCACGCTTTATTTATTATTTCATACTTCCACTCATGGTGGCTAAAGGCCTACACCAGTACGAACTTTTGCTAGTAAAAAAGGTACAGCAACCAGATATACTTTTCGCTTCGGAGAGACCGGCCAATGTGACACAGTTTTCCCTATTTTTTTTATTTGCACGCAGGTAACAGCTCGATTGGACCCTGTGAGTCTTGTTTATCTAGCATGGTATTACACGACAACTGGAATACCAAATTCTGCGCATCTGCGCTTAAAAGTTCCAAAATAGGCGATTTTGAACACAGTTTGCACTCCAGCCGGACGCTACTACAGCCCACTCGGCTGAGCCGGACGACATGCGGGAGGAGAGGGGAGTGCATTTTTTTCTCTTTTACCCTCTCTGCTATAACCCTAATGGAACTGGTCTATAGGAGCTCCGCTTCGCCCCTGATTCCCGAAAAAATATTATATAATTAGAGTCACCGACAACTTAAGGGACGCAGGTCGTGGCGAGTCCCGAACATGTTATATTATCACACCGCAGTCCATGAGATTAAGGTCAATCATCCAATAAGAAGGCCGAAAAATGAATTACGATGCAAGAAGCGCGGGCATAATTAGTCAATCCTTGCGCTTACTTAAGCTGCCCATGACTCAAATCGCCGACATTAAAAAAAAAAAACGCAGGGCATGGATTACTATTTTTGCGCCTCTTACTGATTGCGTTTCTGCTTGTTTTGTGGAGTTTTTTGTTTGTTAATTTTGCTGTTGGTTGCAACGCGATAACGTGCTTAGGACCCGCCATAGAGTTAATATAATGTACGCTAGAGGTTCAATTGGCGCTTAGTGTGCTGCTGCAAATTGAAGCACACAGCAACGCCGTGTGCTTCAATTTGCAGCGAAGCACTACAGCTTCATTTGCAGCGAAGCACTGGCAACGCCTTTTGGCTAAATCGTTCTCAATTTGTTCACGTTAATGGCATTAACTCGCACCCCTCTCCTGTGACTCCTGGTGTCCCCTGAGGTTCGAGTACTTGGACCTCTTTTGTTTTTAATATATATTAATGACCTTCCATTACGCTTATCTCATCCCTCAGTTGGTCTCTTTCGCAGACGATTGTGTCATCTATTCTTGGAGTAACTAACGATCTTGATGTTCTCGCACTCCAGTCTGACCTTGACAGTTCTTTCTCGTTGGTGCTTGATAAGTGGCAAATGGAACTCAATATTAACAAGTGCAAATCCAACGAGAGTATCACGTCAATACCAACACCTGTCCCTCGTACCATATAAGAACTGTTGAAGCTGGAATCCATGTCCTCATGCAACATATCTTGGTGTTCATATCACTAACAACCTTTCATGGAACATTCATATTGAATATATAATTAAAAATGCTAACCGCATGTTAGGCTTCCTAAAGCGAACTACTTCTTTGCCCCACTGTCCTTAAAACTACTTCTTTACAAGTCATTGGTCCGCAGTAAACTTGAGTATTCTTCCGCTATCTGGGACCCCAGTGTGACGCTTGCACTATCATTAGAAGCTGCTCAAAACCGTTCTGTTCGATTCATACTACATAACTATCATCGTACATCTAGCGTAACAGCAATGAAAACCACCCTAAGCTTGCCTGACCTCTCCCTACGTAGAAAAAATATCTCGTCTATGTTTATTTCATAAAATTCTACCACCACAATGCAAATCTTCGTCAGCATCTGTGTAACAGGAACCATCATACGTCTCATCACGTTTCGACCATCAAAATAAAGTTGGCATCCCTCAGTGTCGCACCTCAAGCTTTCATCAGTCTTTCGTACCCATGACATCACTGGACTGGAATCGCCTTCCCGCACCTGTTGCCAGCATAGCCGAGAGTGCCGGATTCAAAGCTGCACTTTGCGAATATTTTTTTGGATTTTGGTTGACAGTGTTTTATTTAACAATGTTCTGTTTTTGGATTTTTTATGCTTACCTGCCTAATTACTGTTTGTATTTGTGTGCAATTAGATGTGTGTGTCCACTCCCCTCTATAATGCCTTCGGGCCCTGAGGGAATAAATAAATAAATAAATAAACCGGTCCGAAATTGACTTCCTGGTATTGCATTTCTATGGGAAAAGCGAGTGCATTTTCTTTCTGCGCTCGATTATAACGGCAAATATCAGGAATAATTCGTACGTACTAGGAACATTTGTCAGTCACGCAGACGAAATAATTGGTCAGTTACCGTGTTTTTATTTTAAAATCGTGGCATACAAACGGTGCTAAAAACGCTCGCACGTTTATTTATGTGCACTGTCTGGACACTGTTAGCGCGAACAGGCGTCGAGCGCTTTTAGCATGGGGGATATACGTGGCAGTCGAATGAAGGACATCAGGAAAAACCAAGAGAACCGGCAAGAACTACGCAGTAACATTGGATAAATAACTTCTTGTGCATGCAGACGATCAAAAATAAATTGAAAGCCACGTAATGTAATCATATTTGCAATAAATAAGTACTGCTTTATTCGTTCTGCTTTTGAATGTATGCGAAGATGATTGTTCTGGGTTCAAATCATCACCCGCACGCTCCAAATCTTTGCAAATAGGGAGAAGCCAGAGAACAGGTGCGCCTATTAAAACTGCCCTACATAGGAAATAATGAAAAGACACACGTTTCGTAGCCCGCATACTTTATTTTTTTAACAGATCGCAAAGATGCACGATGGAGTCATTTTCATATAGTGACAGAACGGGCATATTAGCACGTATATAAGCGCCACCGGAATGCTAGCGAACCTTGAACGCACCGTACATTCCTTTCGATTGTTATTTTGCTTAGAATCGTCGCTCATGTTTACATGCCTGCCATGGAACAGAGTTATGGGCCTCAAATATAGCGAAGTTTAACATCGTTCAGTGGTAAAGAAAAATGCTGTTACTAAATAAATTATACTTTCAGAATATCAATAAAGGTACATACTGACCGGTAAAACCGATATAACAAAAGTTATTCGTGTTATTTTCCGGGAAGAGACAAAATGTACGCCTGTATTCTCATAGGAATGCACAGGAGCACCGCAAAAGTAGACTGGTTGCTGTCTGCTTCAATTTGCAGTCACGGAAGTTGCATAGACACTAGCGCCAGTTGAACCCCTAGCGTACATTTAAATAACTCTATGGGACCCACAATGCACCGCGTTTCTTAAACCTTCACAAAAAACGCAACCAAAAGAAAAACACAAATATCTTTTTATTTTTTATTGTTTTTTAGCAGGGGAGGAGTTTTTGTGACAGCTCGTACGCTCTACGCTGTTTGCTTTATCGGCGCATTTCTGCGAACACCAAAACTTACCGAATGTAGATTGATGAGGAGGACGAAATGCTCAAAAGTGTTTTTGTATACATAAAAGAAAACAAAAACACACACAAAAAAACATTCCGAAATGTTTAAATTGCTCAAGGTGCTTCTTTGTTTTTGTTTTACGCGTCAATACTCTCTCGCTGTCCTTGGTGTTTTTCCGCCTCCGCTGACGTGTTTATAAAGCGGTCTATAAACGGAAATGAACTCGAGTACGTCGAGGGGCGACCACTACCGCGAGCGCCTTTTCTTTATTGTTGTATTAGTCCATGTTTTTCTTCTAGGTTATTGGCAAGGAAAGCGCGAGGACACGTTGAAAGGTCTCGCAAAATCACGACTTTCTTTTTAAGCGAGGTGGCTGAACTCTGAGCACATCTTTCCTACCCGATAATTGAACCAGAGTGTCATGTTTTGTCTCCGTGTGAACTGAATAAGAGCATACCGACAGCGCAGCCAAGCGGTTAAAATGTCTCCTTCGATTTTTCGATCTGCCGGAAACCAGGCACATAGGCTCGGGCTGCTTTCCTAATCCGTTCCATTTTCTCTCATTAAACTGAGACGTGGAAACTCGACGCTGTCGACTTTTTTTCTTCATACACACATTACAAACACTTTTTGTTGTTGTTTGCAAATCGGGGCTAGGCACGTTGGGGTGTTACATTCTTTTTTGACGTTTTCGAAAGAATAATCAATCGAAGAAGCTGAACTGACATATCACATAATATGATATAATGATATATAGTTGCTATCACAAGTAAGGCCTCTTTTGTCATTTATGAAGATGATACCAGTACATTTTTTTCAGGAAAAGACGTTGATAGCAGAGTGTCGAACCGGAACCGAACCGAACCGAAAACCGGAACTGAACCGTTATTTTTAGCCGAACCGGAACTGAACCGAACCGAAATCTTCGCCGCCATCTTGGAACTGAACCGGAACTGAACCGGAAAAAAATATAACGGTAACCGGTTCAAAACGGTTCACGGTAATCTTTTTTATTACAAAATGAGTGTTCGAGAAGTAAAAATTGGCAGCTGGCATTTCTATATAGTGATCAAATTGTCATATACTCAATTGAAATGTATGAATAATTTTGGCTTTTCGTGGCGCTTTTGTATTGGCACTACGATTAATCATATGTCACGTGGTCACGTGACGTCATGGTGTCAAGATATGATGTCAAATAATGTCACGTCACGTGGCCTTGTGACGTAGTCACGTGACTCACCGCGTCAAGTAGACTTAAATTGAGTACGTCATTATAGTCCGTTGCAACTCAAGAAGGTAGAGCGAAGGAAAGGAAGGCCGGAGAGGAGGAAGCAGGCGGAACGCTGGAGAGAGGAGGAGGTTTCCCTCTCTCTTCTCCAGCGTTCCGTCTGCTTCTTCCTCCGGGCCTTCCTTTCCCTCGCCCTACCTTCTTGAGTTGCAACGGACTATAGATGTATTAGCATTGAATAAAAGGTTGAAAAAGCGCGAACAAACGGGGACAATCAAGAAACACGGACGACAGGACAGGCGCTTCACTCTCAACTGTTTTTTTTTTATTAACACCATTGTCACCTATATATATACACATTGCCCAAACAACATCGCATTCAATCGCCACAATCAGAGCCATTCTTCCAGAAATACCATCTCACTCTGAAGCAAATACACAGACGGAGCGCTGATGCAATTGCGTTGTTTACACCGTGACGTCACATGCCATCACGACTTCTCACCGCGAGTCACGTGTCATCGTGACGTACAAGATTGTCATGAGCCCGAGTCGAGTGCTCGGGTTCTTGACAATCAGCATCGCCAAACATTCGTGTTGGCTCGTGTTCAACCAAAGATGAGAATAGCCGAACTCTAACACTGGCGGTATACAATTAGTGTCAGATCCCTTAGCCGCTCGTTTTAATAGCGAGTTGAGGAGGGGAAGCTATTTCTTTCCTTCATTTGTTCTGCGTCTGCCATTGAGCGGAGAGAAAAACTAATGGGTGTTTTTGCAAGCTATCAACGTCAGGGATTAGCTCCTAGTGGTATTTACTGGAAGTACAAAAATTGTTGCATGAACCCTTTGACATATACACATCATTGAGGCAGCCAAACATGTTTTCGTTGTTGCTGAACTGTCTCATGAAAGTTGTCCCCGAGAATAGAAGGATTGAAAGGACTAAATGTGGCTTATTAATCTGACGATAAATAGAACTACAAGTGTGTACGGCAGGGACACCTGAACGAAAGATTCTAGTGGCCTTAGAGGAAGCCGCTCAAATTCTCGCAGTTTTGTTTAAACTTCACAGTTTTTGGGTGCAAAATAAAATAAATGGAGGATTACTGTTAACAAATGACACAAATATAATTGTCGAATTGGCACCCCCAAACGGAGGAGGGAGTCCCTCAGAAATAAAAAGTATTCTCTGGAGGAGCATCGTAAAATGAAAAGGGGGGGGGGGGGGTTAAAAACACATTGTGTTTTAAAGGTTCCTCTGCTCCGCATCTTGGCCGCAGACCAGAGAGCGTGATCCCGCAAAGCTACTTCGTTTGCAAAATCACTCCTGCCAGAAAGCGCGTTTTCGTGGTGCCAGACGCTCGCGCCGTTCCTCACGACGCTGCACCAAGAAAGAATACATGAGTTGCACTGAGCGCGAACCTTCTGCAGCGTGCATTGTGCACCACGGAATTTGATTTTCACAGCAAAAATAAATTTTTTTACCACTAGCATATAGTGCGATTATGTCACGTGCAAACCATGTTAAACAGTTCAGTTTTCTGGTTAAATGTGAATGTGCTGTTCTCAACACAATACTCGGTTTCACTTTAAGTGTGAGCGTAGCAGAAGCTAAAAGAGCGAGCTCCGGGCTTTCAGCGTTCTTGCCAAGCACGCGCGCTCCTGCAGTGCAAGCACTGGTCAGGACCACATGCTCGCGCTTGTAGCATCGGCTGCGTCTGGACTTGAAGGAACCCTTAAAAGCGTTTCTGGCCAATTATTTTTTTTTAATTTGCATCGCGTTCGCTCGAACTAGTGAGTGTGATTCTAGCAACACATTAAGCATAAAATAAAGAAACAAATCTGACGTGCTTTGAACATAATAGTTGAAATAAGTTCAAAAATTTTGAGCGACATTTTGACTGTTCGATTGATGAACGTCCTTGGACTGAACCAATAGAGAACCCAAACGACAAGAGCATGCAACAACCATGCGCGATCTTCCTAAATGTTGGAAATTAACATCCAGTTATGAAGATGTGAGCGCCCCACCAATTTATGGGCGTTCCAAGCAAAATTTTGAGTGAGAGTCACGTGCTTGAAGAGATCAGAAAAGGTCACTTGCGCCTATTCAGCCAGTCCTTCCTCTAGAATTCTATGTCGTCATTACCTGACGCTCTAGAGTCTAGACTCTAGACCAATGTCGTCACTGAACGATCGCGTATGGCACTGATAGGAACGCATTTCGAAGCAGCATTTGGTTTTCTTCGTCCCTTTGCAATGTCCCTTTAAGTCTGAAACAAAGTATGGCAGAAGGGGATGTCCAAATTGTAAAGTTGTGCAGTATATATAGCAGTCTCGCGATGATATGCGGCAGCCTAATAAAATGTTAGAGCGCGCATGACTGATAAAGCACAGAGTTGTAAAATGAGGCCCCAAAACAAGTGCACGTTAAACCGAATATAACTTTAGCCTCCCGAGAAAGTATTCTGCGAAGTTTCGAGCTCGTGCAATCCGATGTCCAAATGTGATTTAAATTAGAAATATATTGTCTGTTCTTCGCAATATTTATGTATAATTAGGAACATCATTGCTCGCATCTCTATTTGAGAAAGACGGACGATAACTAACCAGGTCCTGAACAGTTAGGAGTCCGACGTTTCAAAACCGGTTCGGTATTTTCATCAGGGGCGACTATTTGCACGTGGAGAGCTGCAGCTTCTTTTCCATCTACGGTGTGTCGTTTGCTTCCTTCACTTTTAATGCGGAAGCATTAACTGTCCCATGGAGCGAACCGACGTCATCAGCTTTGAAGCCACGCCAAACGGCGCCTTCCCCCGTCCCAATGTCGCGTGTAGCAGAACTTTGATGGATAGGCTCCCATTGGCTAGCGCGTGTCATCAAGGATCGAGGCTCCCATTGGCTCTCGTGCGGCGTAGTTCCAAAAAACGCCACCAGAGAAGCCCTCTCTATGGCGACGCAGCGCACGCAGCGGCCCGGCCGCCGGTAAGAGGTGCGGCAGTGCGAGCGTGGCTGCACAGCCCGCTCGGGCAAACTCCGAAGAGGTTGCACGGCCGAGCTCAGCGCGGCGAGGCCCCTTCACGAGAGCCCGCGGTCGGCCGACGGCCAACGAAACGGGGCCGTCCACGCCCCTACGCCGCAGATAAACTAAGCGAGCAGAATAACGACATTCATGATTTCGCCTTCACAACTCATAAGAAGTGCTTAGGTGTCCTCGGACTTCTTGGTTCTTCAAGTGCCCTAGTCCGTTGACATACGCCGATGGTTAAGTGGCTATCGACCTATTTAGCTCGACCTATTGAAATGTCGGGCTCCTAAATGTTTGGGACTTGGTTGGTAAAGGTCTGTAGTTCTCAAATTTTACTTCGGCGTAATGAGGCAAATAAGATAGAACGTTTCAATATAATGGGTTTATCCAACGAAAACGGCAGGTGGCCATGGACAAATATATATATATATATATATATATAAATAAACAGCAACATCAAGAGTACTATGTTAGAGGCGGTTTCTGTCATTTAAGGCCCTGTGCACACTGAGGCAGCAGTCGGACAACTCCTGTCCGGCAACACGACAAAATCGTGTTGCCGGCGACCCTGTTACATCGAGGCTACGACAACAGTCGGGCAACATGCTGCTGCTGCCCGGCCACCGGCATGTTGTCCAATTTGTTGTCCGATAACCCTGTCACACCGCGCTGACGGTGGGGACAACACGGGGAACACTCCGCCATCTTGATTGTTTACCTTTGTTCGTGTGCGTCGCAGAGTCGCTGGAAATGTGACTCCACAGAGCGCTAGTGCGTTCGAAGTGTCGGAAATGACCAAGGTACGACATCAACCAGTGACTGTGATTAGAAAACGTGGCACGGAGAGTATTTTACACCCCTTTATTTTATCAAAATGTTCTTCATTCGGTGACAAAGCAGATAGCCCTAACCGAGGAAAGTGAGATCGGTGATATATGTTCGAGATTTACGCCACCGTACTAACGTGTTTCTGTTTAGCTCTTTCTTTCATGCAATTTACATTTCTACTGCAAAATTGAGTTAGCACCGGCAGTATCCCAAAGCGTCTTTTGTTGAGTGGTGTTGAGCTGAACTGACAATGCTTGAAAACTGTGACATCGACGCGATCGGCCTTCGTAACAGTCGCTGGAATAAATATTTTTCAACGCTGCGTATTTACCTGCCGCCTGCTTTGCGATCGCTTCATTCCCCAAAACGTCCTGAGGATTTTGAAACAAATCAGGTGTCTGGTAGCGGCTGTTTCCAAGTTCCAAGCATCAACAATCATGATTAAGAGTGGTCGTTTTAATGCTTCGATTTTTTAGTCTTCGCTTTCCTGGAATATGTTTATTATACTTTATCAGCGGGTGAGTAGGCATGCTATTTTTTCTACTAGCAGTAATGTGAGCTGGTCTTTCGGCAGTTCTAATATCAACACCAGTCTGAACGTTCACGACTGTAGCTGTGACCATTTCGACTATCGCTTTCCGTAATTACGCAGTAAAAACATTCATCAAATTATTTTAGGTGCACGCGAGCCTTAATTATTGTTAAATAACTTTTTCCAAGCCTTTATTTGAGAAAGACGTTATTGATAGGGAGCTAGCTCTGCCATCGAAGCTATAGGTGTTGTCGTGTGGCCCGCAACACGACAACTACAACAACGACAACGACGAAAAGGCATGAGCAAAGTGTGAGTGTCCTCTTGATATCACAGCCATCATTTTTAATTCTATTTTATTATTTAATGCGACTAGATTCGCCTACATTCGACTCTCGCGGTACAATAAATCGCGACGCGCGAAATTTTATGACCTGTTTATTGACTAATTAATAAAAACAAGACAATACGGCACGCCTTCTTTAGCTGTTTAACCAAATTTTTAATTACACCTATCAATAATTCGCAAGTTGAAAAAATTATGAAAGCGAAACAGTTTTGCGTGTACTGCGATGGAGATCTCTATAGATCCTTGTTTCATCTCAAGAATCCGTCCATGCTTTAAGCCTAACAAACGTATACATTCACACAGAAAGTTAGATACTTAAGTCTGATCTTTAGCACTATTGAAAACAGTAAAAAAAAAGACGGTGGGATTTATTAGCGGTTTTTCGTTTATTAAAAAACAGGTGCGAACAGTATATGCCTTGCGCGCATGAAAAACGAAGAAAAAAAATCTGCTTGGTGTATTCTTTGGTTGGATCAAAATAAAATAAAACAAGAAGTTGTCGAAGATTTTTTTGTTTTTGTCATTAGGCTATGTTGGGGGGCATGGGACCCACCTGAAATAAGGCGAAATGGGTTAATTATTGACTTATTAACTAAACTGTCCTGACTTTTTGTTTTCATTTTCAATTTTGGAGGTTTAATATATTTGGAGAATTGACTCTCAACCTCCCTATAGCTCAGTCGTGACCCAAAGTGTTAATGAAAACATTCGTATGTGAGTGCTCAGGAACGAGAAATACCATACTTGTCCTACGGCTTCAAACCGAAACTAACCCGGCGAGTTGCACTTGCGACGTCGATTCACGCAAGCGTCCGCACCGCAGGTCACGTGAGCAGTGCGACGTGAGCACACAGCGGAGGATGACGTCACAGGCGCGCTTCGCTGCTTTAGTTTCAGTTTGAAGCCGTGCCACAAGGGTGATATTTTTCATACCGTAGCGCTCTCTACAAAGTTTGAATCAAAATGTCACGTTACGGCCAATCGGGCGGGAATTCTTCAAATACGTTATGACTAGGGTCCTGTGGTTTCGGATAATTCCGAAAACTCCGAAAAACACCCACCGGTAAAATTTTGGTCAATTCAAATTTATCCGGTAAACTCCGAATTACGATGTGCCAACCCTCTCTCCCACCCCCGCCCCCCATCCACACACACACACACAACAAGTATTTCACAATTAATGGCTTGCTGAGCGTGTAGAGTCAATGGTCCATGGAAAATGACACCAAACATTTGTTTCAAATTTCGGTCAGGACAACACGTCATTGTACTTTCGGGTCACGACAAAAGTGACTGTTTATGTTTTCAGTTTGAGTCATACCCTTTGTGCTTTAGTAGGAGAATGAGGTTGTGTTTTTGTAACAGTGAAAGCTATGGACCATAGAGTTGGTATAAAGTGGGGAAGAGGGGACAGTTGAAACTTCTCTATTATATCCTTTACCACTGTACTTGCGCGGCCGCGCAGTAGGTTAATGGAATAGTATGGAATGAATACAAAGCTTCCCAGCAACTACCTCCAGGAGTTTATTGATTTTAAAGTATCGACACTTATCGAAGCAACACTTGTGTGCAACGTTTGTCGTAGGGCATATTAGTATTGCAACGTAGTAATGGCACCAACGCCAAATACAACTGAAGAAAATGTTAATTGATACAATTGCGTTTTGTTTGTTGTCCAGCATACGTTTACACCCGGATAATATTTATTTATTTTTAATAAGATTGCACTGCGAAATAAAACTCTGAATTTTGAAAGAATTGGTGAATCAGACGAAAAGTAAACTCCGATAAACTCTGAATTTTACGGCAAAAAAGAAATAACACTTAGCTGCTGATTAAAGCTTTGACTGCTTGCTGATTAAACTGTTTCGCTTCTCTTCTAGTGACCCCCAAGGCTCCCAACTTAACCGCAGACCTAAAGAAAAAAACATACTAATGCAAGTTTCCTTCTTCTGCATATTTTACTTCTAGAAAAAAAAAACACCTTGTACATTGCTTTGCGTAGACAAACCCGTCACGTAGGCAATATTTATTTTCGATTTCGATAACGTTAAACTGTGTAAACTGTTTTGCTTTTTTCACGTCGCGAAAGTGTTAGTTTTACCTTGGTTCATCTTCATAATGCGTGTTTCCACGTAGACTCAAAAATCCTCACAACAAAGTGGTTTAGGCAAAATAAAGTAAAAATTCTTTACAGGAACAGAGCGCTAGGAAGAGCAAACATCGTGAATTTCAAAAGGATAACTCTACTAATTAGCCGAATAATAATCGAGTATAAAACGTGTTTGGTTGGTTGCACGAACCTTTCTGATCACATATCAGAAAAAGAGACGTGACTTATGGAATCACTGTCGTTATTTAATCGTTCTAACGATGCTTCATTGCACAATTATATCACTGCGCATGTAAGTGAGAAATGTATTGAACAACATTAACGCTATATAAAAGCTGAAGTGACTTTATTACGTCCATTGTAGTTCAGCCTTCTGGTATAAAGAAAGAACCGAGTACCAATGTCGAAAAGACATTCGAAAATATTTTTTTTTATACGGCGGATTATTGCTTTTAATGACAGTTTCTCAAGATATAACATAAATCAAAACTGGTATTGAGCCTTCTTAGATATCTTACTAAAACGTTTCGGGACTTCCACAAGATACCCAATGATAAATGAGCGTCATAATCCAAATTCAGTTGGAGATTGAACGCGATGCATGATATACAGGCTTTTTCTTCCTTTTCCTCCTCAAATAACATCGTTCGCAAAAAAAAAAAAAAGAAAGGAAGAAAAAGCAAGAACTGTGAGGGACTGTACTGAGCGTTAGCTCCGGGTGATTTACTGCCTTTCCGGTATCACCTCCCTCGTTGGACTTTCGCTCAAAGCAAGGATCCGGAATACGCCGCTGATCACTACTACACATCTTTCTTCGCCATTGAATAAACTGTCGCTGACACCTCGGGGAAAAAAAAGTGTAGGGCTTCGTCTAAACGACGACAAACCTTAACGTACACTAAAAAGACCCTCAGCTACAAATCTAACATTTCTTCTTTATCATATAATATTTTCGCCCACTCACTCTCCTCCTTTTCCTTTCTCATCTCCTCCTCGCCCTCATCCTTTTACCCCTTTTCTTAACAGCGCCCAATAGCGGTTCATTAGCACGGGGTTTAGTTAAGGTAGCACTTACAGTCAAGTCAACAAAAAATTGCTTTCTAAAGCATTCTGCGCACATATTTTGATCAAATTACCATTGTACCAAAAAGTATTCGAAGGTTCGCGTCCTAGCTTCGCTGGAGGTGAAGGCACCAAGCGTTTCGTCCGGGGACCAGGCCCGACCTTACTTCCTCAAGCGCCCTGGGCGAACTCCGGCCGTGGCGCCCCCCCTCCCCCCCTTTTTTTTGCACGCCCCTATCTACAAGGTAGGAAATCACGTTGTTAGTGAACATGTGAGTTATGGCCCAACACGAGCGCTTCGTCAGGCGATAACCACATTCGAAAAACGAAGGGTGCTGTTTACAAGCAAATAAAAAAAAGCTAAAATAATTTCAGAAGGGGGCTCGGCGGCGCACCCTTATTGATGGCACCCTTGGCGACCGCCCAGGTCGCCCACCCCTAGGGCTGGCCTGCCGGGGACATAACTAAGCAAAGTTTGTAAAGGAGCCCTACTGCTGTGGCGACTGGAGCGCGTCCCTAAATGATGTCCACGTAAAAAGAAAAACTATTTTCTTTATTTTTGCAGCGAAGCTGTATACCTTCACCAGCCAAGAAAATTTTCGTGTCGTTGGCGTTGTAAGCAAAAAAACTTTCGGCGAACAATTGAAGGCAAAACAGCATATTGCCGCGGGCGCTGCCTACTTGTTCAGCTGCGCCCGCGGCATTTTGAAATCCTTTAAAATCAGGCATACCGCATACAGCTCAGTATCCGTTTCAATAAAGCAAACTAAAAAACAAGCATCAAAAACACATGATGGATGATAAGGCGCGTGTCAACAATGGGAACACCCTCCCACGCGTTCCGGTAAAGATTAGGTTTGCAGCTGCTTCGAAAGGGGTTGACGTCATTCGAAGCCCTCGTGCGAAGTGCAAACCGCATAATGGATGATAACGGCGCCTGCGAACAATGCGAAGCACGGTCCTTCTACCCGCGTGTGTTTCCCAGTAAAGATTACGGTTGCTTAGGCTACTCCGAGTGGAAAAGTACACAGCAGCATAGAAATCACGTAGTGACGTCACCACGCTTTTCAAGTGACGTCGCAATGAGTAATCGTTGTGGGTGTCGTTTACAGCTTCGCTGTCCAACCACCTTCACAGCATGGATTGGAGCCTCAGTTTTTTGTTTTATGACGTCCTACGTGTTTCACACTCGCCGGTCGCTATCCTGGCGGTGTCCCAGCAGCGGTGGTGGATGTGGCAGACGCCTGTTCCGCTGCAGGTCGCTCTCTAGCTGGACAGTCCACGGAAGCTTCCTTAACCAGGAGTTGGGACGCCGCGACGACAGCGACACTCCCGTTCGCTCTTGCTTTTCGCCAACATCTCTACGACCAAGCGCCAGGATCGCGACAAGCAACAGCATGATACTTCCGCTTCTGAGACGTCATTTGTTGCCACTTCGCGACCACGTTCGATGGAGGGGCGGAATAGGACGCTAAACACACAGCAGTCGGAGACGTGCGCGTCCAGGCACCGTACTGTACTGTCTTCCACCGAACTGCTTGTGTATAAACCCGCTTTTTCGGTAAACAATTGAAGACGCTAGAAAAAATAGGAAATGAAGGTGAAGCATATCAGAAGGCGAAATTTCACATGTCTCAGACGATTGTTCGTATGTCGTTTGTTCTGTTTAGTGGGGCAAGAAGACTCTTTAGCGCTTCGAGTTACTCAACATATCCGAATAGAAGTCAGGATAGAACTCTTCTCAATTCAATGATCTGTGTAAAACTGGAACGCCGCGCACGGCATAAGAAAGACGAAAAAGCTACCGATCAAATGCACACTTAAAGAATGTAGAAACGTTAGGAAGACAAAGGGGCCTGGAATGGTACATAGCGAGAATCTGTGGTTCAAATACATAATTTTACGGTTATGGCATGTCGCGGTTAAATTGAGTTAAGTCGAAAGTGAAATAGCTATCGTTAGCTGCAGAACCGAAGAATTTGGCAGCGCGGTGTGAATGGGTGTTGGACGTTGTCTTGAGTGCGCGAGAATTAGTAGAGTTAAAAGAAAACGTTACAACACGATGGCTCTTATATCTTGCCTCGCAGATAGCATCCGGCTTCTAAAAGAACATTTTTTTAAATCTGACATACAAATGACCATAAAACAAATGTTTAGGCATCTCTTAACACACACACACACACACACACATATACATATATATATATATATATATATACATATATATATATATATATATATATATATATATATATATATATATAATTTTTTCACTGTCACGTGTTGATACTCACTAAAGTTAAAATAACAGTATTGAGAAAAAAACAGACAACTCATGTTTTTTGTCTTCCTTGGTGAACGATAGAAAATAAATAAACCGTTCTTATAAAGTCGATACCAGCGCCAACCTTATCTGCCATCAACCGTCGTTTAGATAGTTTAGCAGTTACGGATCTCGGGCAGTAACAATTGCACTGTTCGAAAATCGCGTAGTCTTTTTTTTTTATCAACTTCCTTTTCAGGAACGCTTTCTTGGGGTCTGCAACGTCAAACTCTCTCGGATTACGTTTTTCTAGCCCTTCCGTGATGACAACGGCGTACTGCATGTATACTCCGTGTCACTAGTTGCGTGCAGTACAGGCGAAGGCAACGCCGGCCGAGGGGAGAAAGGGCAGCTACTAGGAAGGCTGGGGAGGAGGAGAGAAACCTTCTCTCTCTCTAACGTCCCTAGTGCTCTTCCTTTCTCCCTCGCCCTCCATTACCCTCCTCTCCCGTCCCGCCTTCCTAGTGCTCGCTTTTTCTCTCTACGCCCGGCGTTGCCTTCGCATACACTGCACACAACTAGTAACACTGCAGCATATAGTCTGGGGAGCGTGCTTAGAACGAAGCGCCGCATAGAAGAGTCGTTTGCTGGGATCCCCGCGTGTTTTCAGAATGCCAAAAGAAATCAAGACAAGACCAACGAGCAAACGAAGATGTCTCTTTATTCTCGGAAATATCTAAGTGCCCCTTTTTCGTTGGAACAGAGGTAGCCCTCGGATCAGGTTGTTGTCTTTCTGTTAAGAAGCTTTGTTTGAGAAGCACTACCGCGGGAATGTGCTTGATTGCATTTTCATGGTAAATCCCTAAAACATATATACAAATAATAAAGAAATGCCTATGCAAAATCTATCGTTTTATTTTTGCAGAAAATAAAACATTTATTATTACGTGCATTAAAACTGTTGTTGAAGTCTGGAGTCTAAAGTTTAATATAAAAAAAATCCCAAAGTCACAAACGAATTGGCGTGTTCAGAGCTTACCGGCTTTTCTTTTTCTTATCTTTTCTCTAGTCTCATCGGCTCTTTTGTTTTCTTTGATGTTCGTCATGACGTTTCTTTTCCGGTGGAGCTTCCCTACGTCTTCTCTATGAAAAATATTCCCAACCTTTTTGTTTCTGCCTCACGCACAAGAAAGGAGCCTGGAAAATATGAAAGATGTTGAAGACGCTCCTCAGCACTTCAAACGTGACGAATACAAACCTAGAGAAGTACGCTATATGTTTGCTTCAGCGTTAGGCGTTTTAATTCCGAGTGCTGAATGAAAAAGAGTAATATTTCAACAATTTATTTTTTATTAAGGGCAAAACTAATGAAAACCACGATGCCGAAATCGCTACTGTCACTACACTGATTCTCGACGAAATGCGCGAGCATTTAGCGCAGGGGTTCTGACTCAGCGAAGCATGGAACTTCCAACATCGCAACTGTCCGCATACTGTTGTCTTCGAAGAGCCAATCTTTCCTCCCGGCTGTCGGCGGTTCGCCGTGAACGGCGTCGTCGCTAAGCCTCGCTTTTATGTTGTACGACGTAAGCTGTGCATACTGCGGAAACAAAACCATGTGCCCACGCACCAGTGTCCTCAAAGGAGGAATGCGCGTCAACAGCGGCATGTCATTAGAAGCCATGCGAGAGGACTCTTTCCCTCTTACGTAAGAGGGAAAGTGGACGTGTAACGAGCAAACAAACGGAACGAAAGAGCACGGCGGGAACCGCGCCGTGGACTTACGAAACCAGTCCAGTCCATGGTTGAAGATAGACTGAGTAGACAGGCGAGCTTTTTTATATTTTGATTTTGCCCCTGTTTTCTTCCGTCGCCTGCTGTTTTTTTTTTTTTTAATATGCGTCCCGTGGTCCAGTTTAGTTTAGTCTAAACCATAGACGCTGCATGCACCAGGGCAACAAACGCTCACGCACTTAAAAGAATATTGTTTCGCTTTATAACATAGGGTCTTTAATATAGCACCCACAACCCTGCAAACGGGACAGAAAATGAGGACGCCGAAATTAATAAAAATGTGATAACCCAAACAGGAAGTAGAGTAGCAACACTTCCCACATCTTCGGCACATCGACAGGCGTGGTTTATTCTAGAAGTAACAAGAGCCGTTCAAAGAAACGTCGTAATATAAGAGCTCAAACAACTAAAAACTATGTCATAAACAAGTTTTATAATTCAGTCTCAATGATTTTATCAGACATGCAACACCTCGCCAGTGGCGTCCTCTACTTTCTGATGTTCTAGGGCCAGAGACGGAAAGAGGGAAAGTAGAAACAAAGAAATATAGGGTGCAGCTCAAACGCACTTGCACTACAGCTGTGAACTTGAAGGAAGTCCTGTTAGAATATCAAAACTCTCGAAAAGCTTGGCAGCTTGAAACGTTTCATCTTTAATTAATGCGACTCCTTTCAATCACATCCTTTTATGCACCTCCCCTGAGCTCGGTGATCGACATTAATAATGTATTTATAAAAAAAAGCATGGATTTTTTAAACAATTTGTAATCAGGTCGACAAATAAAGTACCCTGTAAATGCTCCGGGGCAGCTTTGTAAGTATTTTGCTGGATCTATTCGAAGCTTATTCAAACATAACCAGTTAACAAAAAACAAAAAAACTTTGTGCATGTTTTGGCACGCCAAAATGTTTTACGTCTTTTTAATTTTTATTTATGTAACATTTTGCATCAGAAACCTTTTACGTAGCTATTTGATGTAACCAAGTATATAACAAGAGTAGATTTTCAAGATAACCTGGCCGCGCATGCCTGACTTTATCTATGTTGCTGCAAGCGATTTTCGCTTTGTCATTGTAACCTTCAGAACTAAGTGCGCCAGCATTGGGATCATATGGGTGTCGTGGATTTGTAATAAAAAGTAACTGTGTAGCGTTTGTCAATTATTAAAAATGTAACTGTGCAGCCTTTGTCCATTATCAATATATGTTTTTATTAGTTATTTTAGTTAGGTGCTTGAAATAGGCACACCAATAAATTTGAGTCATTGTGTGAGTTATTGTTAGCACGTTTACCAGGCCAATTGTTTTTTTAAGGGGCAATGCAACAATTTTTGCACTTTCAGTAAGTACAACTTAGAATTATTCCTTGACATGTATGACCTATGAAACACACGTTTTTGTTTCTCCATGCACGATATGGCAATCGCAGAAACAAATCCCAGAAGAACGAAAACCTTTTACCTTCTCAACTCGCAGGCAGAAAAAGCGGCCACGTGATCTGAAGGCGACTATATGCCGCTTTGCACACGGGCCAGATTACAGCCGCCATTGTTGACCTTCTCTTGTCTTAGCCAGATGCCGAGCATGTGAAGAGGGCGTTGACGAGATTCCACAAAGTCCAATGCTGGGAAGAAGGACACAATGGAATCTGAAATGGCAATAAGCTGCCCTGCTGTGGTCATGATGAAGTGAAGAAAACGTAATAAGAGGAAACAAAAATTTAAGGTGGGTTATGGCGGCACCCATGCGCAGCTGCTGCAAAGCGCATCTATATGCCGCTAATAATTCGAACATAGTGAGGCGCTGGCAATGTTGTACGGAACGGCGTTCCAAGGAACGGCGTTCCTGGAACGCGTTCCTTTTAGGAGGAACGATGGAACGCCGCCGTTCCATTTTGCATCGGTGGAACTGGAACAGGAACGCGTTACATTTTTACTGAAACGGAAAAAGGAACGGCGTTCCTTTTTTTTTCGTCCAGTCGAGTAATTTTCATTTTATTTCAAAGAGGAAATTCTAAAAGTATAAAAACAATATATTTACGGAAGACCAGGATCTCGTTAACGTTTTGTTAGCTTATCTTAGGGTTTATTTTGTGTGGTCCTCGCTTGGTAACAGTCGGGTGCGGGAGAGCTGGTGGACATAGATTTTTTTTTTGTGCCCGAGATTGCGGTACAGAAAGCAAAACGTTTAGTCGAAGGAAAAGACACAGAAAAGTGGACGTTTCAAACTCAGCTACTTTCTTTGCTCCCACGAATCCTCGTAACCTCAGAAATCTAAGGCCGACTACAGACATTACTGAACTTCCGCGAAGAGACCTACAGTTTCAACAAAATGAACAGGTTACCAGATGTCGAACACAACTTTTGTATCCCGAACATTGGTCACTTAAAAGATACACAAAAATTAACCATTATTCATTCTCCTTCTTGTCCCCCACCTTCAAACTGAACAACGAATCCAACCTTCTCGAAGAAGGACTTGTAGTTTTCAAAACAGATCTTCCGAAAGCCCTACTCTCTTCTTTACTTGCTCGTCTTGCGGACAGGAACATCGAGAAGCAACTGTTGTTAAGTTCGAACAAGGGATTTTGTTAGATTGAAACGTGTGAGGTTGTTGTAAAACGGTCGTACGATGTGGGGTAACAGTACATTTGGCTCGTCTGAATAGCTTACCACAAAACATGAGTATGGTTAAAATGTGAGATTTTTAAAGGCGAATCTATTAACAAATGAAGCCCTGCTTCCGCTTGTTTTCTTCTCCTGGTGCCCTTCCATCACGTCATGAAAATTCGTCTGTTCCCATTTGACGCGATAGATAAAATAAGCTTCCAAATAACTAAATATGGTAATCAGCAAAATACAAATGTAACGTAAATGTAACGATACGTTCCATTTTTTAACTGTAACGGGAACGAGTTTCTTTTTCATAAACGGAACTTCTAACGAGAACGCGTTCCAAAAATCAGAAGCAACGAGGAACAATCTTTCGTTCTTTTTTTGAGGAATTGTGGAACAGTGAGCGCTGGGTCGGCAGAGAACGGGGCGTGCGCTGAATTCCACGCATTGTTAAGGTTCGACCATTCCTCTCATCCGAGCGATTGGGCACGAGCCACTACCCGAATGCATGTGGAGGCAATGAGTGTCACGAGCCAAAATCGAATTCCTACGCAGTTTTCGTGTTCTCCGGTCTTGATGCTGCGATCCTTCAGTATCGTCGTTGTCGGGGTTCGCAAGGTCTTGATGCTGCGATCCTCGGGGCCGGATTGTTTGCGTCCTCCCCGCAGCCAGGGTGTCGAACCGGAACCGAACCGAACCGAAAACCGGAACAGAACCGTTATTTTTAGCCGAACCGGAACTGAACCGAACCGAAATCTTCGCCGCCATCTTGGAACTGAACCGGAACTGAACCGGAAAAAATATAATGGTAACCGGTTCAAAACGGTTCACGGTAATTTTTTTATTACAAAATGAGTGTTGGAGAAGTAAAAATTGGCAGCTGCATTTCTATGTAGTGATCAAATTGTCATAAACCGAATTGCAATGTATAAGAAATTGTGGGTTTTCGTGGCGCTTTTGATATTGGCACTACGATTAATCGTGTGTCACGTGACGTCATGGTTTCAAGACATCCTGTCAAATAATGTCAGCGTCACGTGGCCCCGTGGCGTAGATTACTCACCGCGTCCAAGTCGAATTAAATTCAGAACGTCAATTTCCTCTCTTCTCCAACGTTCCGTCTGCTTCTTCCTCCCCGGCCTTCTTTTCCCCCGCCCTACCTTCTTGAGTTGCAACGGAATATAGATGTATTAGCGTTGTTGACACCGTGACGTCACATGCCATCACCAAAGCCGGTTGTACGGCAGGGATACAGAAAAGTAGCGACATCCTTTGAACAATGACACCTGCTATCTTGGGCCAAACCAGGCGGCGCTACCGTCGACGCGCGGGAGTAAAAAAGCAAAACATAAAGATAAAAGGTGTGCACGTCGGAGAAGGAGGGAGAAGCCTATGCTGTCGGAGTGCAGTGCATGCTATGAGCTCATTTCGCCAGTCAAATAACGCCGTCTGTGCAACGTCACGGCTTTCATTGTCTTTCTTTGAACACATCCTTCGAGGCTGGTAGACCGTGACAGTGCGCTTTAGCCTGTGTGTATGTATTTGCGTGTCTTTCAGCCTTTGACTGCGCTCTGACTCGTATGGAAGACGTGAGCTATCTCGGGTTAAACCAGGCGCCTACAGTGATGCGTGGTTAAAACAACATAAAGATGAAAGGTGTGCGCGTCAAGGAGGAGGGAGAAGATGTCGCTACCTTTTTTATTCAGGCATTGCATTAGCCATCACGACTTTTCACCGCGAGTCATGCGACACCTTGACGTACTCGGTTGTCATGAGCCTGCAGCCGAGTGCTCGGGTTCTTCTTTTGACTATCAGCGTCGCCAAACATTCGTGTTGGCTCGTGTTCAATCAAAGATGAGAATAGCCGAACTCTAGTCAAAGCCTAAATCTCAACCCATGCTTTATTCTTTGCCAGCCCCAGCGCATGACTATGATGAACACTGGCGGCATACAATTAGCGTCAGATCACATTGCCGCCTGTTCTGATGCTGTAGAGGACAAACTGTTTCTTCCTTTATTTTTCCTGCGTCTGCCATTGAGCAGAGAGGAAAACTAATGGGTGTTTTTGCAAGCTATCAACGTCAGGGATTACCTCTTAGCGGTATTTACTGAAAGTGCAAAAATTGTTGCATGAACTATTTTGCATGTACACATCATTGAGGCACTCAAACATGTTTTCGTTGTTGCTGAACTGTCTGAGAAAGTTGTCCCCGAGAATAGAAGCATTGAAAAGACTGAATATGGCTTATTAATCTGACGATAAATAGAACTACAAGTTTGTACGGCAAGGATACCTGAAAAGAGGTTCTAGTGGCCTTTGACGGAACAGCCGAAAGTCGGCAGCCGCTCAAATTCTCGCAGTTTTGTTTAAACTTCTACAGTTTTTGGATGCAAAAATAAAAGAAATGGAGATTTACTGCAAAACAAATGACAGTAATATAATTGTCGAATTGGCACCCCCAAGCAAAGAAGGGAGTCCCCCAGAAATAAGAAGTATTCTGTTGATGGAGCATCGTCAAATGAAAAAGAAAAGAGGGGGGGGTAAAAACTTCTCTGTGTTGTGAAGTGTTACTCTGCTCCGCATCTTCGTCACAGAGCAGACAGCGTGATCCTGCAAAACTACCTCGTTTGCGAAAGCACCCCTGCCAGAAAGAGCGTTTTCGGGGTGCTAGACGATCGCGCTGTTCCTCACGACGCTGCACCAAGGAAGAATAAATTTTGTTTCTGAATACATAGGCTGCACTGAGCGCGAACCTTCTGCAGTGTGCATTTTGCACCCCGGGATTTGATTTTCTCAGCAAAAAGAAATTCCTGACCACTCGCATATAGTGCGATGATGTCACGCGCAAACCATGTTAAACAGTTCAGTTTTCTGTTAAAATGTTGTGTTCTCAACACAATACTCCTTTTTCACTTTAAGTGTTGAGCGTCTCAGAAACTAAAAAAGCGAGGTCCGGGCTTATTCAGCGTCGTAGCACGCGCGCTCCTGCAGTGCAAGGGTCGGGACCAAAGGCTGGTGATTGTAGCATAGAAGTAGAGATTTGCGGCCAGTTGGTTCCTTGCAAACAAAGTAAGCGCCGAAAAAATACAGGACGCAGACGAAGGGAAACATGACAAGGCGCACTCCTCAACTGCAGTTTATTGAAACTTCACACGTTATAAAGCCACAAAAACCCTGTTTACGCTATCTGCTCAGCCCGCGTTTCAAAAATTCAAACTCATTTGTAGATAAAGATAGGGACGTGTCACTTATACATTTCTTCTCCCTGGTCCTAATTTTATATGCCTCGTGTAACTGCTCGCGACACTTTATCTGTACCTAGCCAAAATCTTAGTGTTTGTTTGTAGCATAGGCTGCATCTGGACTTGAAGGAGCCCTGCAACGCGTTTCTTGGCCATTTTTTTTTAAATTTGCATTGCTTTCGCTCGAATTAGTGGCTGGGACTCTAGCAACACATTAACATAAACATAAAATAAACAAGAAATTTGGCGTATTTCGAACATAATGGCTGAAAGGGGCTCAGAATTTTGAGCGCATTTTCTTTTGTTGACGACGTTATTTGGTCTGAGCCAATAGAGAACCTAAACGACAAGAGCGTGAAACAACCATGGGCGATCTTCTCTAAGTGTTGGAAATTAACATCCAGTCATGAAGATGTGAGCGCCCCACCAATTTACGGGCGTTCCAAGCAAATATATGAGTGAGAGTCACGTGCTTGACAGGATCAGACGGGGTAGTTTGCGCCTATATAGCCAGTTCTACCTCTAGAATTCTATGTCATAATTATCCGACATTCTAGACCAATGTCGTCACTGAACGCTCATGTTTGACGCTGATAGGCACGCCGTTCGAAGCAGCATTTGGTTTTCTTCGTCCCTTTGCAATGCCCCTGTAAGCTGGAAACAAGGTATAGACAAAAGGGGATGTCCAAATTGTAAAGTTGTGCAGCATATATAGCAGTCTCGCGATGATATGCTGCAGCCTCATAAAATGTTAGAGCGCGCATGACTGATGAAGCACGGAGTTGTAAAATCAGGCCACAAAACAAGTGCCCGTAAAACCAACTATCGCTTTAGCCTCCCAAGACAGTGTTCTGCGAAGTTTCGAGCTCGTGCAATGCGACGTCCTAATGTGATTTAAATTAGAAGTATATTGTCTGTTCTTTGCGATATTTACATGTCATTAGGAACATCATTACACGCATCTCTACTAGAAAAATACGCACCATAACCAACACAAGTCTTGAACAGTAAAAAGTCAAACGTTTTAAAACCGATTTTTTTTATCAGGGGCGATTATTTGCACGCGGAGAGCAACAGCTTCTTTTCTATCTACGGTGTGTCGTTTGCTTCACTCACTTTTTCTTCTTCACGTGCCCTAGTCCAGTTGACAAACGCCGACGGTTAAGTGGCTGTCGACCTATTGAGCCCAACCTATTGAAACGTCGGGCCACTATATGTTTTGGACTTGGTTTGTGAAGGTGTGTATTTCTCAACTTTTGACCCAACCAGACGGAGTTCCGTCAAACGTGTTTACGTTTAAAACATGCATCCCCATATAGTTCTTTTTGCAGTAAGGCGTCGATGTATGACATTATTTAGAAGAATATAATTTATTATCTCTCTTCTGCACATTTCGTGCATTTGCCTTAATCTATAACGTTAGCACACACTTCTTTTGGCAAACCCCGTGACCTGGTGTATCACACTGCCAAACAGCGAACAAATAAGCACGTTCCGCAGACTCAACAGATGGCGTATTTCGAGTATCGTCCTCCCGTGTTGGTCTGAAGCGGTTATATGAACTTCATACAGTCAAATTTATTGATGACAATAACAAATATTTTCTTACTACGTGAAGACTTGACAACATAAATAAACGGCCTATCACCATAAAGATATACATCATAAGGTAATGCCTACAAATTATCTGAAGTATGCTCTACAAATTTTTTCCGGCGTTTTCATCCTCGAGAGCACTTGTAAAGCGATTTGGGAGATACTTGCATGCCTTTTTCTTTCATTTTGAAGCTGATTTAAATGGGAACGCGACAGAAGAGCACACGACAAAACAGCACGCGACAAAACAGCACGGTCAAAACAGCACGCGTCAAAACAGCACAGCGTCAAAACAGCACGGCGACAAAACAGCACGCGTCAAAATAGCACGTGACAAAACAGCACAGCGTCAAAACGGCACAGCGACAGAAGAGCACGTGCCAAAACAGCACGGCGTCAAAACAGCACAGCGACAAAACAGCATGTATGAAGCAACTTCGAGCGCGTTCTTCACCTCCCTCTGCGCGAATAATATCGAACCTCCTTGACCTTTTCATTTATTGTCGCTAGGTTATAAAGGAATTTATTGCCTATTTCAGAGCTTACCAAACTCCGCAACCCGAAACCCCCCAAATTATAAAATATTGCGTCTCGACCCCCCTCGGGCTTTTCACGAGGCTACAAGAGTCAGTTACAATGAGGAGTACTAGTAGCAGTCTACATAATAAAATGTATGCTGATAATGACTAAACTTAAATCCATAAAAAAATTGATAGCAGCAATTGTTTCGCGACCCCCACTGGATCTGTCGGGCCCACAGTTTGGAAGGCACGGCAGTTGGTAGTGGACCACGATTTTTATCACTACAGGAGCTACCGATCGGCATCCAGCGTAAAGCATTCCCGTAAGGTGACAGGCGGAAAGCTTCAAACAAACGAATGCAATTGTCTGAACCTCCTTCAGCGAAGCTCTTGTTGGTACGTTTGCCGGATTTGTACGTGCCGTTTATAGTCAGCAGAAAAAGAAAAGGTCAGTATTAATTGAAAAAGGTCAGTATTTTCGAGGGCGTTTGGAGGGGTGGGGGGGATGTGACTCATTACTGACTATATGACCTCTTCCTTTCACAGTTTTCAGCTTGTCTCCGAGGTCGGTTCAACTTTCAACAAAAGCTCCGGGGGCGCAGGGGTCTTCAGGATGAAATCTGGGTTTTTAACCTGATAGGGATTTGTGTGCCGAATTCTTTGTTCAAAGAAGAAAATCTAATCGTGAACTGCACAATGCAAATCAAGAGCGTCCGTAAATGCCGCACATTTTTAACAACTCTAGCTTCCGTCTACTAGAGGAGGGCATAAATACGATTGTTTTATTGCCGTTACTGTGGTCGGCGCGAATTTACCACCTCTCGCAGTCGTGAAAACGGGGCAAAATTGCTCCGAGTACAATGCTTGCAAATTAAAAAAAAAACGCTTTTAAATATTACATTTTCGTCAGTATACTGATTTTCGTCAATAAACCGAAAAAAAAACTGAGAAGTTTATGAGTCTATAAATATTTACCGCAATAATTTCTGAAACACATTTTTTTGGACGCTGTGCTGTCTTGTTGTGCTGTTTTGACGCCGTGCTGTTTTGGCGGATGCTATTCTGTCGCTGTGCCGTTTTGACGCTGTGCTGTTTTGTCGCGTGCTATTTTGACGCGTGCTGTTTTGTCGCCGTGCTGTTTTGACGCTGTGCTGTTCTGACGCGTGCTGTTCTGACCGTGCTGTTTTGTCGCGTGCTGTTTTGTCGTGTGCTGTTCTGTCATGGTGCCGATTTAAATAACCGCGTGTTCCTGACGCATATTCAACTTCTCAAACTATAGAAGTCTGTTTTTTTATTTGATGAACAACAACTTATGTGTCTGTGGGCTGGATGAAAACAAAGTACATACACAGTGGCGCGTGGCAGAACTATGACGATTGCGCACGCAGACCGTCAGAAAGTGACCAATTAAGTAGCTGTAATGTCGAGTAGACTATGAAATACCACTTTGTTGTATTTAACAACAAATCACCAATTAGCAAGGGTGATGCTTATTTACAAATTGAATTGACCGGCATCTTGTCAAGAACAAACATCAAACGCCAAGCTATGTCGAAAAGGTGCACTTCAATGCGCTCTATTTTAGGTCATATCCGAACTGAATACGAAGGTCACTCTTTTCTGCATTATTATTCGCCTGCATCACGGCGCTGAGTTTAAACAATATTGGTCAGGAAAGCAAGCGTTGTGCTTGCCGCTCAGAGTTTCTATAAAAGGTAGACTGAAAGGGTTTGTCCTAAAACTCTCCTGACATTTTGAAAATATTATTGCTTTAAGCTCAGTTGCATCGTCATCATATATATTGTGAAACGTATTTTATAATCTAGATTTCAGAATATATATGGCGAGAACGTGCCCATTTCATGATTGTATTCACTAACTAATTTCTCAGTACAAGAGCACAGTAGGACTTGACTTTTAATATTGCAACGCAAAGGTTTACTAATCACGCGCATTTTAGACGACCCACCAGACTGATAACCTTTAGATTCAGGCAAAATATGTGCGACTGAGGTAAAAAGAAATAGATGTTGAGTCATATATGTTAATCTAGCTTTTCATGTACTGTTTCATCGAAATTAAACAACGCAATTTAGTTTTGGTACCTGAAAAAAAGAAAAAGTGGATTCAACAAATGATAAAAAGCTATATAGTTACTCGTTCCACTCTTGAAAAAGTGCCTATTGCCAAACGAACGCGGAAAATATATTCTCAGTTTAGCGGTTCAAACCGGTTGAACCGGTTCAAACCGGTTCGAACCGTTATTTTTCGCTCCCCGGAACTGAACCGGAGCTGAACCAAAATCCGTGAACCCGAACCGGAACCGAACCGATAAAAATTTCGGTTCCACACTCTACCCGCAGCTTCGTTTTCAAGTATTACGAGGAGAGAATGAAATAAAGGATGCGGTGTTATCCTTTGGAATTCCACCACGACGAAGACACTTGTTTGTTATTGGCTTTGCGTTCGAGTATTCTCGGGTCCCATTAGCGCAGGGGGTCTGAAACTCCTCTGAGTGTGGGAGCAGAGAGCCTACCCCCAAGATGCCGAGTGCCACCAAGAAGGGGGGGGGGGAGGGAGGGGGAGGAGTAATAGACCGGGTGTTTGTGAGAAATCCGAGCCCGGCATTTCGCACCGCAAAATAAACTACAGGTTTTCCCGCTCATTTTAATCCAATCGACGGAAAATTTAATCCAAGTGCCACCCAATTTAATCCAAGCGCCACATAATTTAATCCTTGTGCTACCCAATTTAATCCCGGGGTCAGTCAATTTAATCCACAATATGTATATGCACTTATTGTTTTCTGGAACGACCTCAAGGATGACGCCTGGAGGACGACATGTAGGACGACCTCAAGGACGCTGACGACTTCTAGAAAGACCTCGAGGACGACGCCTAGAGGACGACGTTTAGGACGACCTCAGGGACAATGGCTGGGACGACCTCAAGGACGACTTCTAGGACAACCTGGAGGACGACCTCGAGGACGACGTGTAAGACGACCTCAAGGATGCGTTTAGGACGACCTCGAGGACAACCTCTCGGACGACCTCAAGAATGACGTCTAGGACGACGTCTAGGACGACCTCAGGGACGACGTTTAAGACGACCTCAAGGACGACGTCTAGGACGACCTCAAGGGCAACTTCTAAAACAACCTCGAGGATGACACTTGGAGGACAACGTCCTCTAGGTGTTGTCCTCAAGGTTGTTTAGAAGTCGTCCTAGACGTCGTCCTTGAGGTCGTCCTAGACGTTGTCCTGAGGTCGTCCTAGACGTCGTTCCTGAGGTCGTCCGTGAGGTCGTCCTTGAGGTTGTTCTAAACGTCGTCCGTGAGGTCGTCATAGACGTCGTCCTTGAGGTCGTCCTTAAGTTTGTCCTAGACGTCGTCCTTGAGGTCGTCTGAGACGTCGTCTTTGAGGTCGTCTTAGACGTCATTCTTGAGGTAGCCCTAAACGTCGTTCTTAAAGTCGTCTTAGACGTCGTCCTTGAGGTCGTCCAAGACGTTGTCTCTGAGGTTGTCCTAGACGTCGTCCCCGAGGTCGTCCCAGAGATTGTCCTTGAGGTCGTCCTTGAGGTCGTCCTAGACGTCTTTTATGAGATCGTTTTAGACGTCGTCCTTGAGGTCGTTCTAAACGTTGTACTTGAGGTCGTCCGCGAGGTCGTTCTAGACGTCGTCCCCAAGGTCGTTTGTGAGGTCGTTTTAGACGTTGTTCCTGAGGTCGTCCGTAAAATCGTCTTTAAGGTCGTCCTTGAAGTCGTCCTAGACGTCGTCCCTGAGGTCGTCCTAGACGTCGTCCTTGAGGTCGTCCTAGACGTCATTCTTGTAGTCGCCCTAAACGTCGTTTCTGAGGTCGTCCTTAAGGTCGTCCTTGAGGTCGTCGTAGACGTCGTCCTTGAGGTCGTCCTTGAGGTCGTCCTAGACGTCGTCTTAGAGGTCGTCCTAGATCGTCCTTGAGGTCGTCCTAGACGTCGTCTTGAGGTTGTCCTAGACGTCGTCCTTGAGGTCGTCCTAGACGTCGTCTTAAGGTCGTCCTAGACGTCGTCCCTGAGGTCGTCCTTGAGGTCGTCCTAGACGTCGTTCTTGAGGTCGTCCTTGAAGCGTCGTTCTTAAGGTCGTCCTAGACGTCGTCCTTGAGGTCGTCCTAGACGTCGTCCTTGAGGTCGTCCTAGACGTCGTTCTTGAGGTCGTCCTAAACGTCGTTTTTAAGGTCGTCTTGAACGTTGTCCTTAAGGTCGTCCCTGAGGTCGTCCTAGACGTCGTCCTTGAGGTCGTCCTAAACGTCGTCCCCAAGATTGTCCTTGAGGTCGTCCTTAAGGTCGTCCTTGAGGTCGTCCTAGACGTCGTCTGTAAGGTTGTCCTAGAGGTCGTCCTATACGTCGTCCTAGGCGTCGTCCTCGAGGTCGTTCTTGAGGTCGTCCTACACGTTGTCCTCGAGGTCGTCCTAGACGTCTTCCCTGAAGTTGTCCTAGACGTCGTCCTTGAGGTCGTCCTTAAAATTGTCCTAGACGTCGTCGTAGACGTCGGCCTAGGCGTCGTCCTTGAGGTTGTTTTTGAGGTCGTCCTAGACGTCGTCCCTGAGGTCGTCCTAAACGTCGTCCTCTAGGCAGTGTTCGAGGTCGTCCTAGAAGTCGTCCTAGACGTCGTCCTCTAGGCATCGTCCTAGACGTTGTTAAAATAAGTTCGCTGGCCTTCCATCTTCACGTGAAGTGAAAGGGCTCTACATTTTTTCTATTAATATTCGAATCAAAGATCGTTTACCTCGGAAGTATCGCGGACACCAAAAGGGAGCCGTCGGACGAGGAGAAGGGCTCACTGGAAGGACTTCTGGTCCGACGCTGCCCTCTGGTGTCCGGGGTAATTGAAGTGAAGTATAAAGTAACTCAAAAGTAACTATAAGTAATCGAAAAAGTAATCAAATCATCAATATAGCTAATAATTATTAAATTGGCTGTATAATGACCCAAAGTAATCAAAATACTGGGTCAATAGCAGCTCAAACCATTTTAAAGGGTAATCATAATGCAAATTCAGCTCATAAGAACGCAATTGGTTCGATATTAGCTCAAAGTAATCAAGAATCATCAAACTGTCAATTAAGCTGAATTAATGTTCGTTGGGTCAATAGTAACTCGAAATAATCAAGAGTAATTGCAATGAAAATTGAGCTCATGATAGATAAATTGGTAACGCAATAACTCCAAGTACTTAAAATTGTCACCAATATGTTAATTGGGCGGATTTAAAGCCCATTGGGTTAATAGTAAATAAAAAAATAATCATCATGTCAATTATGCCCACAATAAATCAATTGGTTGAAAATTATCAGAAAATAATCAAGTCTTATTACAATGTCAATTAAGCCGAATTAGGATTAATAGGGACAAAAGAGTAATAAAAATGTGAATCGAGCTCTTAAAAGACCAATTGGTTGAATGTGACCTCAAGGTAATCAGAAGAGTTACCAAATTGTGAAATAGGACAAATCCATTGGGTCAAGGTAACTCAAAGTAATCAGAAGAGTAATCATAATATACATTATGCTCATAATAAATAAGTTTGTATGAAGATAAGCTCAAAGTAATACAAAAGAGTCATCCCAATGTCATTTCGGTCGAATTCAAGTCCACTGGGTTAAAAGTAACTCGAAGTAATCAAAAGAGTAATAATAGTGTCAACTGAGTTCATTATAGATCAATTGGAGGTATAATAACACGAAGTAATCAAAAGAGTAGCCAAAATGTCAGTTAGGCCGAATTAAAGTCCATTCGGTCAATAGTAAGTCAAAGTAATCAAACAAGTAATTGTGAGGTCAATTGAGCTAATAATAAATACTTTTGTTAAATATTAGCCCAAAAATCAAAACAGTCATCGCAATATCAATGAGGCCGAATTAAAGTCCTTTGGATCGAAAGTAACCCTAAGTAATCAAGACTAATAATAATGTATGATTGAGCTCACAACCGATAAATTGGCACTATAATTACACAAAGTAAACAAGAGTTGCCAAATGTCACTTAGGCCGAATTAAAGTCAATTGAATTGAGAGTAACTCGAAGTAATCAAAAAGTAATCATAATGTCAATAATCATCACATAAAAATTCAATTCGTTGAAGATTAGCTAAAAGTAATGAAGAGTCATCACAATGACATTTAATTCGAATTCATGTCCAATGGGTCAAAAGTAACCCGAAGTAATCAAAAGAGGAATAATAATGTCAACTGAGTTCATTATAGATCAATTGGAGCAATAATAACACGAAGTAATCAAAATAGTAATCATAAATTGCAATTGTACTTGTATCATCTGAACTGTAGCAATGTTAAGTCGAGTAATAAGAAAGGTTAAAGAAAACGTCCATTCAGCTAATATAAATTCGAGTGCGCCACAATAACTCAATATTACAAAAAGAGTAATCAACATATCAACTAAGCCTCG
>JAZHYW010037021.1:0-19575 GCA_037355805.1 Ixodes ricinus
TTAGAATCAGGATGGCTCTGTGGCCGGTATGGGGAGAGGGGAAGGACGGTGGGGGCATTCTGCAGTTCATGTTCTGCTGACAAGGTGGGCCTCCTTGGCAAAGTTCCACAGTGCAAGCAGCGTTGCGTTGACGTTGTCATTGGGATATATCCATTCGTGGAGTGTCTGGACTCCTGGTGGCTTGTGCTTGTCGCGAATGGCTGCTAGAGCCGGGCAGGACCATAGTAGATGAATGACCGTTGGTGGTTCCTGTCGACACTGCTTACAAAGTAGTAGAGCCGAGGGGATCTGCGTGGTTTTGTGTTGCTTGTAGTATTCCCATCTTGTGATGATGTCTTCAGTAAGGGCGAATCCGGAGCGGGCTTTGGTAAGGAGGACTTGTGCCCCTCTGGGAATGTTCCGGGGTATGGGGCGTTGTAGTGGGGGAATGGTGTTTCGTAGTTCCTCCTTGTTTTCGTATCTTATTCCCATTCGTTGCTCTTCTGGAGGCGGCTTGTATTGGAGGGTGGGCACTGCCGACTCCGAGGGGTGATTGAGAAGAGCCTCCCTCGCGAGTCTGTGTGCCTCCTCGTTGCCCGCGTTCCCGCTATGGCCGGGTATCCACTGCACTTGGACCACGATATTGTAGTTCCTATGGATTTCTTTGCAGAGTTCCTTGATGTAGTAAGGAGTAGAGTTCCGCCGTACGGGGCCTCGTAGGGCTTTGAGAGCCTCTAGGCTGTCCGTGAGAATGGTTGCTTTGGTCAAAGCGTGGGGTGTTGGTTCCATCAGTGTCCTTATTCCCAGAAGGATGGCCTGCAACTCTACCTCCCTCGGAGAAATTTTGTCCCTTGTGGAGAAACACTGGGTGCGTGTCATGCCGAATGTGTCCGTGGCAGCTATGGCCAGGAGGTTGCCGCCATCCTGTCTTGCTCCGTCCACGTAGATCTGCTTGTCCTCTGGGCACGTCGGAGGGGCTGCTTGTGCGTGCATGTCCCTTTGGTGAGTGTGTTCAGTGGTGGTTACTTTCACAGGTACAGGCTTCGTAGTGGTCACGAGTATGTCTTCCCACGGGGGTACCATGGGGTCGAACGTTGTAGCGTGGAACGTACGGTCATCATATTCCAGGAGACGTTGACCTTGTGGGGTGTGGAGCCGTCGTGCCTGATCATTGGTTGCTCTGGTTGAGATAACGTCCTGTAGTGCTGGGAGTTGACAGTACCTGTAGAGTTCTTCTGTGCGCGTGTGATGTGGGAGGCCTGTAATGACCCGCAGGGCTTGTCTATAGAGGCTTTCAAGTTTCTGTAGTTGTACTCGAGTGAGCTGGTAGTGAATAGCCCCGTAGCACGCGCGTGAGACCAGGACGGCTTGCACGAGCACACGGGTAATGTCCTGCGTTGCTCCTCCAAACTTGTTGGATATGCGCCTAATTAGATGCAGGAGCTTCTTCCATGTCGGGGTGAGTTGCTTGAGCCATGTTTCTGCTCCTCCTTTGGTGCTGATGGGCACCCCGAGTATGCGAATCCAGCCTTCATTAGGTTGGGAGAGTGTCCTGTCTTGTAACGTGAGTGACACCTTGGCTCGTTCTGCGGGAGAACCTCCGATGAGGAGAAATTGTGTTTTCTCTGGCGATATTTGCATACCTGTTGGGGCTATAGCTTTCTCAATGATGAGGAGCGCGTTCTGGATCTCATCACAGGCCCGCTCTGTACTTTCAAAATCACCACTCTCTGACCACAACGTGATATCGTCCGCATAGAACGTAAAGTGTATAGTAGATTCCTTTTCGAGGGCCATCGCTATGGATCTCATAACAATGTTAAAGAGCATCGGTGAGATAATTGAGCCTTGAGGTACCCCTACTTCATTGCTGTATATGCGGGGGTTCGACGTTCCTGTCTGAATCTCAAAGGTGCGTTGATGAAGGAAGCTCTTAACGAAGTTGAGCATACGTCCTCCTGGATATGCTTCCCGGAGGCTGTCGAGTATGGCCTCGTGGGTGACTGTGTCAAAAGCTTTCTTTAAGTCGACAGCCACCAGGATATGTGGCTGCAGTCTTCTGTGTTTGCAGAGTACCCTACGTAGAAGGAACAGGCTATCATGTGTCCCCATATTGGGCCGAAAGCCTGTCTGTGCTGGATGGAAAAAGGGGAAGCACTCTTCAAGATGGTGATTGAGCCTATTGACGCACATTCTTTCCAGGAGCTTACAGATGGTGGGTGTGAGAGAGACAGGCCTCAGATGGCTTGTCGTGTTGGGCTGTTTGCCAGGCTTGGGTATCGGAGTGACCATAGCATGTTTGAGTGCGGGAGGGAGCTCCCCGCTCACCCAAACATTATTGATTGCTTCCAAAAGGGATGTCTTGCCTTCTTCAGGCAAGTTCCGAAGTGCAGACCACGTAATGCCGTCCTTTCCTGGGGCACTTTTTACTCGAACTTGATCAAGGGCCGTGACGAGCTCCGTCATAGTAAACAGACTTTCGATAGGGTTGCTCTCATCAACTTCCTCAGGCACGTATAGGAGCTGACGTGGAGGCGTCGCAGGTTGGGGGAAAAAATCCGAGCCGCTTCCTCCTCGATGTCTTCGAAAGATTTGTTTTGCTGAAGGGCTACAGTTGGAACTATGTTGGGTGTCCTGCTCTTGCCTTGGAGTGCGGTGAACGTGGTCCAGAGCTTCGCCAGTCCCGTTCTGCTGTTGAAGGATGCGCAATGCTCTGTCCAGCGTGTTCTCGAAAGGGTTTTGGAATGTTGTCTTATCTGTGCGGTCTTATGCCGTAGTTTGATAAGCTCCTTGTATGTTTGGCCGTTGCTGAGATATTGCTCGTGCATTTGCTCTCGAGTTTCCCAAAGATTAAGAAGATGTTTGTCTGGTGCCGGTGCATCTTCGGCGAGTTCCAGTTCCCGAGTTGATTCGGTAAGGGCACTTGTGATGGCGTCTATAAGCGTTAAGCAGTCTCCCTCGTGTATACGAGATGCCGTTTCCTCACGGAAATGGTCCCAGTCCGTGCAGCGAACCTTTCGTTTCCGCTTCCTTTGACCTGTACGGAGTGTCAGCCATATAGGGTAGTGATCACTGCTCCACGGATCTCCCTCACAGTCCCATGATGTAATAAGCCTGTGTGAGCTCCATGTGAGGTCTGGTGTGGTGCACTGTTGTCGAGAGTGTAAGGCCACCCGAGTCGGAATGTCCAAGTCGTTGAGGAGAATCAGGTTCGCCAAGTTGGCCTGTTGCTCAAGTTCGACGCCTCTTGGTGTGTTGCGCTTGTATCCCCAGGTCGTGTTAGCTGCATTGAAGTCTCCTGCTATCAATATGCCATCGCTGGGGAATAGCGAGCGCAAGTGAGACATCCATGTGAAGTTGCCTCTACGCTGTCGTCCAGTGTAGGGGCGTAGATAAACGGATACAAGGATAATTTTCTGCGGAGAATTCAAATCTATACGTACGGCCACCACCTCCTGTGTATCGCTGCAGTATGCTGTGGTGTCCAACTGGCAGCGCCGAATGTTCCTCTGTATGAAGATAGCTGCTTGGGCAGTTGGGTCGGTTGTACCTTCATGTATTATACTAGGTTGGAAGTAGCCCTGGTAACCTGCGATTCCAGGTGACGTGCCTCGTGTTTCTTGAAGGAGGATAGCTATGGGGAGGGTTACCATGGTCCGAAGTCGTTCTCCTAATTCCGCTGCGTTAGCACGAAGGCTGCGGCAATTCCATTGTAGAATCCTATTGCGCACATCCATTGTTGTGGCAAGGTGGGGGGTGTGAGATATCATCTTGGCCTCGTTCCGTCCTTCCGAGTGTGCTCTCAAGGTTCCCTAGCTTCTTCATGATTTCATTTAGTGTGTATTCCAAGTTGCTGAAGCGTTCGGCATAGGCATTGAGTTGCCTCCCTTGCTTCTGTACATTGCTGACCGTTGTGTTTAAAATCCGTTCGTAGTGATCCATGCGTGTTGGGGTCGGTGAGCTAGGTTGCCTCTCTTGTCTCTGTACGCTGTTGTTGACAGTGATGCTTGGGGTCCCGCCGCAGTGATTAAGTCTTGTGGGGGTTGGCGACCTGGACTGCTGCCGTTGCGGTGTTCGTTGCCGTGGCTGCGATGGGGGTTTCCCGTGTTGAGGTGTCTGGGCTCGACGTGGAGCCTCCTGTTGCTGCTGGCTTTTCCTCTCTACTGCTTCCTTTTCTTGTGTAGTCGCTTGTTGCTTTAGTAGTTCCTTGAGCTGTTGTGAGGCGTCGTCGATGATTTTACGCATGGCTGCAATCTTTTGGTCAAGTGTAGCGCTCAAGGGAACGGCAAGATGCCGAGGCAACAGTGGCATAGTCTTTCTTCGTACTCCCGCACTTTGCTGACTGGGTTTGGGTGGCTATCTCTGTCCCCAGGAGGTTGGGGAAATCTTCCGTGCCATGTGGTAGGGGTCGGGAGCTAGCTGTGCGCCGTCTCGAGCGACTGCGGGAACGGCGGTCAACTCTGTCTCTGTTTTTCTGAAGACGTCGTTCTTTTTCAGGGCAGGATGCATCCGTCGCTAAGTGACCATCCTCATCGCAGGTGACGCAATGTTTGATGTCCGTTGCGCATGCCTGTTCTGCATGGTAAAGGCCACATTGACTGCATACCTCACCATTCGGGCAGTGCTTCTTCATATGGCCTTCACCGTGGCACCTATAGCAAATGAGCAGTCGAGGAATATATGGAGTCACCCTGCAGAGTTCACTGTAGTACTTGACATATAAAACACTTTCAGGTATGTCCATATCAAAATTGGCAGCATGTACCTTATTTCTGCCATAAACGTGGTACAGATATGGTGGATGCGCCTGGTTCCAGACATGACCATACAAACAATTGGCCACATATGCCTTTTTTCTGCCATATACATGTGTATGGCGCAGATATGGTTTCATGCGGCTGGTTCCAGATAGGCCCATACAAAACATTGGCCACATATCCCTTTTTTTGCCACACACATAGATGTATATGGCACAGATGAGGCTATATGTGGCCAATTGTTCTGTATGGCCATATCTGGAAGTTTTCGTATATGACCAGATGTAAACTTTCCGTACGGAATACCACTAGGCCTCCCTTCATGCAGCCGGCTCTTCTTGCTCTCATACCACCCTAGTTTATCAACATATCTTGATGGCATTCACAAATTCTTGCCACGGAGGGCTCTGAGTACATGCAGGTAAATTTGTTGAATAAGTATCTTCGAATTTCATCCTTTGATTAAATTTTTTTTCTCGGAGAGAGTTTCGCTAAGCGACCGTGTACATCAAATAACTGGACACTGTTCAAAGTGTCTTTATACTGAATTTTTATTCAAACAAAGCAGGCATAATGTATACAATGGCATCACCGTCTTCTTTTCTTTGCGAACCTACTCGGATATGTCCGAGCAACGCACTGCATGAACTTTGATAGCCCTTGGGTAACATGGGAACGACGCTCAGCGTCACCACCGTTTTCCGCAACGCGTCGTACGTGACAAAACGTTAGCGGATAGTCTCTTGCAGCGACGGTTGTTTGCACAGGCTGTATGTATCACAGGGAAAAGGGAAAGAACGAACAGTGAGACCAATACATTTCTGGGTAAATCGTTAATCAAATTCAGGGCTTTGTATATATAGGGGTTAAAGTGTACAAAGTAAAGAACCACTTTTTCTTTCTACACACCACGCCACTGCTGTTTAGAAACAATCCCACACTTGCGCAGAAATTCAAATTCGCGCGAGATGAAGCGTCTGCGCTTGCTCAGTGCCGGCAGCAGCACCGCCGCAGTGCTGCGTGACATGGAGTAACTGTATAGGCATCAGTGGCGGATCCAACGGGGGGGGGGGGCGACGGGGGCGGCCCCCCCCCCAAACAAAGTCGACCCCCCTCCGTCCCCCCTTATCGGAGGGCAATTTGACATGGGTGGACCCCCCTTGCACAAGAAAGAATGGGAGAATAGTATCCTTAAAAATGTTCCGCCCCCCCCTTCCCCCAATACGGGGTTCTGGATCCGCTCCTGATAGGCATACGATTTACTCTAGAATGACACTGCTTCTGTAGACTCCCCTTAGACCGCGGAGAGCGGATTCAGGCTTAAATTTTCTGACGCTTTTTGGCGACTTCACTCGGGATTAGTTTTCCCGTTAAAACCATGTCGAGTCTCGAAAGAAAAATTTAAATTCCAGCTCCGAAATTAAAGGCGGTTTTTTGGGCTACCCAATGTAAACACCTTTTCAGAATAGCCAGACTTTACTCTTTCTGCCATGTTCTTCATCATCCCTAAATTCAAAACAGCCATTGCAAAAATAACAAATAAATGTATTGCAAAAAAAGTTAAAAAAAATTCCGCACTTTCTATACTCGTTTTCACCTGAACAACTCTAGTAAAAGAAGTCCGGTTCCTTGCGGAGCATTACCAATTTTCATCTTTATGTAGAGTATTAAGATATATGAAGGTGTATTTTAGATTATATATATGTAACATTATCAAGACGTACTTCAATCACACACCAAAAGCATCGCTTCTTTCGTCGACAACCAAATCTCGTAAGAACTACTTCGAGCGGCGTATGAACAATCCGCAAAACATGCCTCTTTTCTTGAGGTGAAAACAAATACAGTGAGGTTACGTCACATGTTGCATAACTAACAAGTCGACGAGGCAGTCTAAAAAAAAGAACAGTATTTTTATTATTTTTTTATTTCGTTTTGTACTGGCTTGAGCAATTCCCCAGCATTTATTTTTAATTAGACTTTTGTAAAATGTCCAAAACAAGCTGTACTGCCCCCGTATTACATTTGACGTCACGCTTTCAGCGTTGTCAATAGAGTCTCAACCTCTCAGACCAAATCTAAAAATTCAATACCTTCGCGAAAAAAAAAATGTTACCGTGATTTATGGCAATTCGGGTTCTTAGTTCAGACGTCTCTATTAACGTGTTGAGCCATTTTTGAGGCAAATCAGTGATCATTAAAATTACACCGCCGCTCCAAACAAGTTCCGAAATCAACTACTGTCTATGTGGATAAAGGCCCGTTCACACTCTTGGGACCTCTTAAACTGGGTTTCTTAAAACCTCTTACAACCAGAGGAGACACTGGCGCCATCTATTGGGTAGCAGTGTAAACTAGGCGGTTCGGCATATTTTCTATTTCTCTCACGCATTATCCTTTCTTTCTTGGCTCGAAAAGCTTTTGTCAACGTTATAAACGAGCCTTTCTTATAGGTATTACGCATATTTGACCTCAGAAATCCCGCAAAACCTTCGCTCTTGGGAAATGCAGTTCATGGGTCACCGCATAGATGGCGCCACAATGCCAGTTTGTTCCCCCGTCCATAGAAAGTTTAAGAAGTTTTCACAGATCTCGTCTCTCTCGGTCGTACTCGGTTGCGAGAGTGTGAACAGGCCTTTACAAGTCGTGTGCTTCATGCGCAGGAGTTGCGGTGACCTCGGAACGATGCCGAGCTTCGATTGGCTTTGATTGAAAGGACAGTGGGTAGACCTCAACGCTATAGACGCCTTGAGGTCTACCCACTATTTTGTTTCTATCAGCCAATAAGAACTCGGCGTCTTTCTGACACCATCGCAACCCCTGTACAAGAAGCAGATGAACTTGCCCCCGCGTACATCTTAAAAGTTCTGTTCTCTCAGAATTCTTTGGATATCAAGGTGTTCAGCAATGTGAGGGTTCATGTATCAAGGTTTTCCTATACAGGGGTATGTATACGTATGCTTATGTAAAACATTTGATATATAAGTATTCGTAAGTGGCTGAAACACACAATCACGTAACGAAGCTGGCACGTTTATAATACAAAGGACTATAGGAAAGGCACGTGGGACCGGTAACCACCCGAAAGAAAATATAGTATGCACCGGTATTTATGTATGTACATGAAACACGTTTTTCCGACGGCATATATGTTAGTTATGCCGCGGTAATAATGGAGATAGCTACTATCGCGGTGGACGATTGAATGTGGTGAAATTGACATCTCCAAGCATCGCATTTCAACAAGCATTGCAGTTCTGCGGGAATGGGAATTATATGTAGGCCACAGAGTTTCCGGTTGTAAGCGAAAAACACCGATGAACATCCGTCGGTGTCAAAAATGGCACCGCAACACCGATTCATGGAAAGCTTTGCTCCAGCTTTGACTGTTTTGGTGGAAACTTTCCCCCTTATACTTAAACTCTTAGTTTTTACGATGTTTTGAGCGATAATTACAGTTTTTAGCGTTCGCACGAAGCAAATCGCCAACATACTCGGACATTTGAAGAAAAAGAAATGAATAAGCACCGAACGACATTTTCCAGTTTCACTTATAAATAAACACCGGAATACTTCGGCATAGTTATATGCTGTCTTCATGCAACACTTTGCGTCGCGCAAAATTCCGTGTTAAAAACTGATTAAATTTTTGGTCAGTAGTGAAACGAGGCGCAGCAATATGACTATACCTTTGGCGATATTATAGTGGCTACAAAGGGAAGTTGTGGCAGCTGCTTGCTTGCACAATGGCTGAGAGCGGTCCCACACTTCATGTCTCATGTGTCGCTATCACCGTGGTTCCATCTGTAAGCTGACATAAGCGCCACAGAAGCGCCTAGGTTGCAAATGAAACGAAGCAGGCGACAAATATAAAGAAGAAATATGAAGTTTAATGTTTCCGTTAACGTCGAGCAGAATGTAATGTTCCCCTTTGCTGCCACTACAGAGTGTAATGAAATGTTCAATCCACCCACTTATGTAAACTATAATTTCTATAATACAACCAAATACAATTTATTATAATTTTTACTAATTTTACAGCTTTATTCCCACATAAACCAAAAAGACCTGTATGTACGTTTTTCCTTTTAGTAACGGTAAAAGGAAAAATAAAGTTATCTAATGAAAACACAATTTGAATGCTCATCGAAAAAAACAAAAACAAAAAAAAAACAACCTCCGAAAACATTGTTTTTGTAATATTTCATGTTGCCAATATTCGCAGCGAACCAAGCACGGAAACGAGTGATAGTCATATCTGCGCATACTGAAGATTTGGTGGAACCATATCGGTTTGTATCAACACTGAATTAGTCGGCTAAGAAATACAATTTACTAAAGTTTCCTTGAATAACTTTTTATTTTCTCGATTATTTTTTTTTCGCCGACATTTTGAGGATTTTAGAAGATTTTATGTTAAGGATCTCTTCGGGTAACTCATCGAATTTCTTTGGCAGGCAATGTTTATTTTTTGTTGCCTCTCCGTATTTTTGTTTCATAAGGAGTTCAAATTGCTTTTTATTTGGTCTTGATACTTTGATTGCTTGCCGCATACAGATTATGCTGCACTCTAGCTTGCTACATAGCTTGCTACAGGGTATGGAATAGCTCTGCTGGCTACAGAGTAGCCAGCCAGAACCTACGTCCAGGTTAAGCTCTTTGTCCTTCCTCATTAAACTTCTCTCTTGCTCTCTCTCTCTGCTTCTTGTAGGCTTGAGTCGTGGGACCACTCTCGCCTGCGCTATCATCACGCCGTTTCGTTTTGCCCACCATAGCGATATGTAGGTTCTGTTCCTTACGCTCGCATGTTGGTGTTACAGGCCTTGGTCTTTTCAAAAGCCGATGTTTTTTGTTCCCGATATCTGCCACTATTGAGCGTAAACATATTTGCATCCAAGACAATTTTTTTTAATTGAAAAACTTGGCGATTGATTGTCACCCTGTTGTGTTTCCTTTCTTAAAGGGACCCTGAACTCTGGTAATGGAACAACTAGCCGAGCTGAGGGGGTAAACCTTAGGAAACACGTGGCGTATTTTCAGGAATTGTTTGCTGGTCAAGGCACGTTCGTACCTTCATTCGTTAAAAACAGGATCGTTACGTTTCATATCAGAGAGATTTCGAAGGTAGTTCTGATGACTCCGATAACGATACCCATTACTCCGCCGCCGCCTTTGCGCAAGCATCGTATCGTTATCAAGGGTATCGGAAGTATTGGGATAATATGTATACTAAAGCTCTCTATTAGGTTATGTGATATGTTCCACGGGTATATGCGCTAAACGCTATATAGAAACGCTAAGCGACCACAACTGTTCATGCCAGGAACTTCCGGGATCCAGAGACGTGGCAGCTCTTCTAGACCGTCTGGACATCTGATATTTTTGAAGGATTCTAGAGCCTCTGAATGTTCCTTATGTCCTTTTGAACAAAGAACGTAACGGAGAGGCTTATTTTTTTCTCTTCTAGTTGAGTGATGTTGGTCATTTAGAAGAAAGAAAAGAAAAGGAGTGAAAAACTTGTGTAAAACGTTTTCACATGACCACTCAACAGCTCCTAATTAATTGTGACCAGTTGGAGGAAAGGAGGGGGGAGGCACCATAGGAATCGTGTAGCGGCACATTTTGTAGACAAGATGGTTCTTGATCTTTTTGAGGGTCCGTTCAGGGTCCGTTTAAGCGGTGATTAATGTCAATTTAAAAATCTTGACAATAAGTTACCCTAAAGCACAACCTTTCCATCGAAAAAAAAAAGACGTTTTTTTTCTGGCTGGCGAATGGAGATCCAATCACTGCCAGCTATCGAGGGAGCTCGGCGGATGACGACGCTGAAAACAGTTTGCGATGTGACACTGGCAGTAGCGCCGGGAAAGTGATCTATTAGACTTTTGATTAATTGATTAATGCTTTAATCGAGATACATTTTTTTGAACCGGCGAACGGGTGGATTTTTGAGTTAGAAGTTTCACGGAGAAAGTGAAACTTAGTACAGATTTGTGTATTTTAGGAGGCCGCACTGTTGTATTTCACGGTAAAACACTTTATCATGCCATTTGGTTGTAATCTAGGGTAGTTATTTGGTCTGGAAAGTATAAAAATATTTTGTAGATAAAATGGTCTACCCGTTTTTTTGTTTTGTGGACTTTACAGCGTTAAGTTTTGAATGAAGCATTACATGCCGGCTTGAATGCTCGTTTGCCTAAAGTTCAACGAAATGGTTCATTCGATCAATTTATTCATTAAAGGGTAGTGATTAATCGGGTTAAAATTAACTGATGCAAAGTCTAATTGTCAGTTTGACGTTTCGCATTCTTACCTCGTGCACATTGTCACATCGCAGGCGTCATCTTTAGGTCTAAGCATATCGACCTCCTCGTTCACCGAACATCCTCTGAAGCTTGAAATATTGGTTCTGCTAGTGCTATGCGGGAAAGTAAACGCGTGGAAAATTTTTTAAAGGGTGGATTTCAGAGAAGTGAATAAATTGTTCTGAGGCTACCTGAATGCATAGTCTGTAAGCGGGGACAGTCGTATACTGGAGTTGAGGCAGCTTTGCCTCTTGGCTTGGAATAAATATGGCGGATATATCAGTGCACAACCTTTTTCCTTTTTTGTTTTGTTCAGCACACGTTTGTAAATATCGTGACTCTACCACCAAACTTACTTCTGGGTAGATGAACACACTCTTATGATGGTCCACACAACACAGAAAAGAAAGATCAAAAAGAAGTTCCTCATTATATCACCGAAGGCAAGGATTGTTGCACTTGTCCATTTTTGACTTCATAGTCAGCGAGCACAGCACAGTTCACAGGTCCCTGAAACCGTGCCTGAAGACACCCTTGCACACATTTGTCCTGTCAGCACCAACGTTTTGGACAATCCAATTTTTTCATGAATCCAACACTTTAGACGGCGTCCTTGGTAGCCAACCCCTTGGTATCATGAACGAGCATATCAAGAGTGTCCGGTGGCCCCCTGGTAACGGTTCCTTGCTGACCTGATGACGTTCTTGTCCTGGTGTGGCTTGGGCCGTCTTGTGACCAGATTCGATTTTTAAATCAAATGGTGACGTTTTCTGTGATATATTTCAAGAGTCTTAACCATGCAGCACAGATTGTGACGTAAGTTGTGCTGATACCTACTGGCACAACCCCTGGTTGCACATTCTGAACTGCTGTTATACCAGGCGTCCTTTCGACCAGTCACTGACGAATAGTCAATAATGTTCTTTGAGATCATATTAAGTTTCAATTCTTTTCTCACGTTAATCTTGGGCTCGCTTCAGTCAAGCTTGTGACAATGTGATTCTGCTTGTTCGTGGCATGATTACCTTTCACTATGTTCTTGGATTTTGGGGACGCGATGGGTTAAGTATTAAATTTAAAAAAACCAGCACCCTTTGGGAATTTTTTTTTTAAATGTGAAGACGTGAGATTGAAAATGAGCAAAGGCAACGTGCAGATATAGCTCCAACAAGACAATTAATTCTTTGAGCGGTTTGTTAATTTCTTTGAAGTTATCATTGGGTCTTCGGCTGAAACACCTCGAGGATTGTTCTCAGAGATGTGTGGCAAACCCGCGACGAAACGCCCGAAATTTCAGCTTGAAAACTTGTAAACAGGACATTATCATTGTAAGAAAAGAGTGTTATTCATGATTATAGTCTACCATTGATCCATTTTGGCTTTTGATTGCACCAGGAGCACGCAACTTCAGCTCATTTTTGGGGTCTGTGCATTGAAACAGGACGTTAGCTTCGACAAAACCTAAATATAGTTAATTATATTGGGAAGAAGCGTTATTGACATTTCCTCGACCGCCGGACTGTAATTGGGGATGAACTCTTGTTTCATTGCTGAAGACCGATGAAAGTACTTATAGTGCAAGTTTCTGGGCTGCATTAAGATGTAAAACCACAGCACGAAAGCTTACGATTCACAGGATGTTCTAATCTCAGATTGTCCCTCTGTCAGATAAGGAATAGTGGATAATTTTCCACAATCACGTGGTCTCAAGTGTCCGATGGAGCACTGATTTATGGAGCTCCGCGCAAACCGAAGACGGAAGTTTTCTAGCAATATCAATGAAGCTATGGCAGACTGGAGTTATAACCCGTTCAGGGTATAAAGTGGAGTTTACCCCTTGAGCACCTAGGGATAGGAGCACAACCTGGTGTAAAGAGTGCTGTAAAGTGTTGGCGATCGGTAGCTCGGTAGTTTGCTGTTGCTGGTCTATATTTGGCTTAACAGTTTCCCGGTGACAGATGGGGAGGTGTTTTCAAAGGGCATCGCACAACTAGCGTGACTGACAACTAACTGCTTCAGGAGTTGTGAAATACATGGTATTAGACAGGTTGGTTTTTATTTGAGTGTCACGAATTTTCCTCAAAAGAACACGTGTGTGTACGAGCGATATCGCTAATGGTTGTTCGAGTGGTAGCAATGAAGGTTTAAAATACTAACTATATATAATTTATCCCCATCTCTCAAGTCTTTTTTAAGAGTCTTTATATGGCGCCAGCTGCGAGGTTTTCTGTCAGATATTCAGGATTCCTGCTAATGGTTGTGCGTGGTGTATACCTTTTGCTAATGACTGCATGTGCTTTATGAGGCAAATAAAATAGCTTGCTGTCTTCGAACCTTTTTGAAAATTTCGGCGTAATCATCGCCAGAATACGCTGGTGGCCATCTTTAAAGGATATATCTTGATGTATTTATATCGGTGCAAGATTTGTTTTTCACTTGCTCCATGTAAGGTATGCCAAGGTTATTTGAGGTCTTCGCATTGCTTGAGCGGAGGTTGGTTGGTGTACGGCACCGGTAAACTCATCAGCAAAACACTGGCATGTATTTTTTGTCTATGAACCAATTGATTGTATATAAACAAACTCGTTTGTCAACATAAACTGCAGATGCACAGGAGGAACCACGCGAATGATGCATCTGCGCGCATAATGTCTTTGTAAACGAGCCTGTCTCTCTGTTTACCCGCTTTAGGTGAACTGTTGTCACCCTGTGGAGTGCAAAATATTTGGTGTGGCGACCACGGTACCACAAGACTCCACCTAGGAGAAGGCCTTTTTTTAAGAAAGAGGAGGACGAAAGTCCCAATAAGTTTGACATAATAGACCAAATTTGTCAGCGTGGTGTAACATGGCACATCTTAAATGTGGGGGAGAAGATCTTTCGGTGTCTATACCCTCACCTAAGACTGTTCCTGCTGGTTTATCGAACTAGCCTCTGCATATGCTTCCTGTGCCCGACATCACACAGAAACTAAGTAACAACGCAGACAATTGTCTAGCGTTCGGAAGCTGCGTGGAACGCGGACGGCAGCGCTCTGGAGAAGCTGCTCTGCCGTCCCTGATCTGCTAGCCTGGCCCCGCTGGACCTCGGGGCCGCAGGGGGTCCAGAAGGTCCCCCGAAGCTTCCGAGCTTCCGGTCTCCCATCGGAGCGTCCTCCGGCGCCGATCCTGGTACCATGCCGGCTGGGAGCCTCTGGGACCCGAAGGACGGCGTCCTGTCCTTGCCGAAGGCCAGGGGAGGCGGCTCCTGGGCGTGCGTAGAGGAACTCCTTGATGGCGGCTGTCCTCGAGCTCGGAGTAGCCGCTGTTTCCGTTGTAGTTCGACTTGTTTGGGAGTCAGGTGACTGCCGTGGTAGGACGTCAGGGCCCTCACGAAGGAGCAGATGCAACCCATGGTTCATCTGCTAGGAGGGCGCTCCGGATTCCCAGCGCTGTCGCTGGCTCCTGGTTCAGAATGCGGCAGACATCGAGTGGAGGCTGCTGCCGTCGGTCAATGAGCCTGTGAGAGGGACATGTGAGGTTGGGTTTTAGGCGCAGGAAAGAGCCAATTGTTTCTACATATGGTGGTGTGCCAACGCTTAGTTAACGACGGAAATAGCCTTTTGTTGGCTTGAAAATGACAAGAAATAAAATCAAGGCTGCGGACGTATTGATGATTTTTGGGTGGAACTTGGATTAAACAAAATAAGGACACATAGAATGGACACACCTGCAGGTTTGTTTCTTCGTAATTTTTGTCTTTGATCAAGATTTACTCATGCTGTTTAGGGGCCTATTTGGAAAATCTTGATAAAGCTTTATAATTACAGAAAGCTTCCAAGAAAAGAGAACCTTGTTTTTCGTCCCGTGCAAATAAACTATGCGTCGCAGAAAGCTCAAACACCATGAGAATGTGACTCCAGAGGTTGGGATCGAACGCGAAAGTTTGAGAACATGACGTTACCTGGATCAGAAGACAATCGAGAAAAACAGCCGACGTCCACCTAAGCCTAATATCGTCAAAACAAGGACTGACATTGTGGACGCTTGTGGGATTTATATTAGTGAAAACACTTATCAACAAGAAAGAGGATATTGTTTTCTTTTTTAGCTGGCAAGACTTTCTTTTTACTGAAATAGACTTATAATGTCCGTTCTTGTTTTGACAACATTAGGCTTGGTAGACGTCGGCGAATAGAGATAATTTTTATTTTCTCAATTATTTTTTGATCATGGTAGCGTCTTGTTCTCAAACTTTAGCGTTCTATCCCAACCGCTAGCGTCACATTCTCAGAGTTAAAAATTTCTGCGAAGCATAACTTTTTTTTTATTTGGGCCGAAAGGACGGCTTTTATTTTTCAGAAACTCCCTGTTGTTTTTTGTTTTTTTTTACAACAGGGGGTGATTATACTTTTTAAACAAACTTCGGGAGTGTCCTTATTTAATGTTAACTACTCAACTGCAGACTCCTAAAAAAAGGAAGTTCATATATCCCTCTATTCTAACTTTTGGTCGACCTCCGTCTTTTCACGCTATTATGATGTGCAATATGTATAATATTTCAATTCAGTAATGGATGTATTTACCAAATATTACATAAATACGGCGACCTGAGGATTGAATGCACACAAAAAATATAAATCAGAAATTTTGATAAAAAAAAAACACTTCGAAAAGTGAGTGCCATTTGTAGTTGCTGCGCAGGTTATACGGGTCCAGTCAGTGTACGATGTGAGCTCGGCTCAGACAACACCTTCTAGACACTAAGGCCCGCGCGCTTCGTTTTGTTACGTCAGCTACGTCACTGCTGGTAGGCCAAGCGAGGGGAGCCAGCAGAGGGTTTTACCGCCGAGCATCTGCGACGATGCCGGCGAAGCACTCCGGATGGCCCGGGGAAACTTTTTTTTTTTTTTTTGTAAGGGCTTGCGAATAGCGGTTGGAATCGAACAGCGCTTCATCATTCATAGGATTTGAAGTGCAAGGGAAAGCCAAGACGGCCGCCAGTTCTTCCAGGAGTGCAGAAGCTAGGAATGACGCTGCACTATTCGATTAAAAGCAGAGCAGTATTCGCACACCCTTCCATTTTTGTCTTTAGCTTTTAATTCTCCGTCATTTCCGTCGCGTCCAATCAAAAAGTAAAAAAAGAAAAATGCGACGTGACGACGCATTTTACGACCGCAAGCGGCTCGCAAGCGAAGAAAAGTCAGACATAAGTGCCTCTAGAGTCTAGACTCGTCAGACACAAAGTTGGGGCCGAGGGTCACGGAACGTGCCGATTGGACTATCCCGACGATGACTTCGCGTATTTGTCGCCGGCGACCAATCGGCGCTCTTCGCGAACTGTAAGCTCCAACTTTGTATTTGTCGAGTTCAGGGCCCTATGTGAGAAGAAGAAGAAGGTTTTTATTTCGCAAAATTCATATGTATACAAATGCTGTGAATGGCATCTGGATCCATAGCCACAAGGCTAGTTTTGGATCCATACAAAAAATGTGCTTTTTTTTTCAATCCAAGTCAGGAACGATGCGAGAAATACGCTAAAAAAATGCAAGAGTGCTAAAATATGAAATGAAAGCAAAGATGCGAAACAAAACAAATGTATAAAACTTCGGACCTATACGGGGAGTCAAAAACTACATGAATACATATTATGTTCAACAGAACAAACAAAGATTCGAAAATGTATAAAACTTCGGACCTATACAGGGAGTCAAGAAACTAACATGAATACATATTATGTTCAACAGAACGAACAAAGATTCAGCTAGGTGAACTATAATTGTCAGACATTATATAGGTTTTTATTAATTGTTCATTTTGTGCCAGACATTTTATTGAGTGAGGTAGATTATTCCATATTTTTGCCCCGATAAAGGGAAGGCTTCGACGTCCATATGTGTTAGATATTTTAGGCAAGTTAAGGTTACTATTGTTAGCATGCCTTGTATTTCTATTAGGAAAACTCAGAATAGAAGAGTGATACGGAGTGTTCGTATATATTACCCTTTTGACCAGTATTGCAAGTTTGTGATCTCTAGCTTGAATAAAGCGCATGATGTTAAGTTCTTTAAAAATTGGTGAAGACGGGGCAGTTCTCGGTGCTGATGCTATTATGCGCATAGCCCTTTTCTGTAATACAATAATAGGTGTGCAGTACGATATATAAGTGTATCCCCATGACTCCACGCAGTAGGTTAAATGCGGGTGGAAAATGCTAAAGTAAATTAGGCGCAGCGTTGCTTTGTTAAAGTGTTTTCGTGCTTGGATCAGCGTAAAACATCCAAAAGATAGCTTCTTGCAGACTGCTTCTATGTGATTTGCCCAATGCATTGATGAGTCCAATGTCACACCTAAGTATTTATATGTGTCAACCTGGCAGAGAGTTTTGTCACTCACCTGCAGGTTACACACGTTAGATAATTGCTTTTGACGTGAAGAAAAAATAATGAATTTAGTCTTCTTAATGTTTAGCACTAATTTATTTGCGTTGAACCACCTTAACGTTCTCGCGAGATCTTCATTCGCAAGGGTTTCGGCTTCCGCCACCGAGTTGCAGCTGATTAATAGTGCTGTGTCATCAGCATACAGTATTGTTTTTGCATGAGTAATTGAATTAGCATAGTCATTTACATATAAAGAAAATAAAATAGGACCCAGAACAGAGCCCTGTGGCACTCCAGCCTTCACGTCTTTCAGAGTTGACTTTTCGTTAAATATGTCTACAAATTGCTTTCGGTTTGCTAAATAGCTACGGAAGAAAGAAATTGCCGGACCTCGGAACCCATAACGCTCTAGCTTATTCAGCAAAATGTTGTGGTCTACGCAATCAAAGGCTTTTTTAATGTCGAGAAATACACCTATGGTAATCTGACCCTTATCGAGAGCTTGGTTTATTATCTCGGTTACAGAATGAACTGCGGTGTTAGTAGAATAATTCTTGCGAAAGCCATGCTGCTGTGATGCCAGTATTTGGTATTTTTCAATAAATTCTATTATTCTATTAGCTATCAATTTCTCAAACAAAATATCAACGGCGGGTAAAATTGTAATTGGGCGATAATTTTCCACAGAGTTGGGATCATCACCTTTATAGATAGGTACAACTCTACCAACTTTCAATTCATCCGGGAAAACACCACTGAAAAATGACTGATTAAATATTTTTTGTAATGGTTCACTCAAGATATCGATATTGGCCTTCAGTATATTAACAGATATCTCATCATGCCCTACTGCTTTGTTCGAGGACATTTCTTTAGTGATATGAATAATTTCTTCTCTACTTATTTCTTTAAAGACAAAGCTGTTTTTCAAAGGCGTCGGCAAAAAAACATCATCATTATGACCAACACTAGGCCTAACATTGCTGCTTATGTTAATAAAAAAATCATTGAATTTTTCTGCGAGAACTGCCTGGCTACAATTTAGAACGCAGAGGTCAGGTACTACGCGACATTTCTGGGACGATTTCGTAACAGAATTAATGATGTTCCATATTTCTTTCGAATTTCCTTTTGCTTTCAAGATGCGGTTGCTATAATACTTCTTTTTTTGTTTGCGCATTAAGGCAAGTGAGAGGTTGCGTGTAACTTTGTATTGTTCTTTGTAGTACCTACTATCCCTATTTTCCCTCATCTTTTGTCGCAAGTGTTCCCTTCGTTTTATTACATCCAGTATTTCTGGGGTCATCCAAGGGCAAATAGGGTGTGTAAGATAAGAGATCCTACGGGAGTTAAAGTTTATTTTAACACAGCTACACTTTAAGGTATCGGAAAACTGTTTATAGGCGTAGTTAATATCACCGACTACGGTTTGAGTGAAGTCTTTTTCTAGTATAAGTTGTCTGGTTTTCTCAAAATTTACCCTTTGTATATTACACGGAAGTGGCCTATCAGACAGGGGCTGAGGGTTAGGAGCAATGATATAGACGGGAAAGTGGTCTGCAACGTTTTCGGTGATAACACCGGCATCTACTGATTCCGTATCCAAGTTTGACAAGATATGGTCAATTGAAGAGGAGGAAGTATGAGTCACTCGGGTTGGGTCGATGATATGATTATGAAATCCATATGAAGCTATAAGGTTTTGATATTCATTACTAGAGGAATCAGCTGTGTTTATGTTAAAATCGCCACATATTATGGCTTTCTTACTGCTGGCGGAAAAGCGCTGGAGTACATCTTCCAGTTTTATCAAGAACGACTGTATTCGAGAGCCTGGCGGCCTGTAAATCACACCCACAGTGACTTTGGTTTCCAGTTCAATGAATAGCATCTCGTATTCGCCGGTTTTTGTTTCTGTTATTTCATCCAATCTTTTATACATTATTCCTTCTGATAGATAAAACGCCACGCCCCCTCCTCTCGAATCAGTCGCCCTTGGCAAAGATAACAATTTGTAGCTTGGCAGGTTCACAAACTCATCACCCTTCAACCATGTCTCTGACAATCCTATTATATTACATCGAAATTGCAGCCGAGTTAGCAAGGCCGTTAGTGTGTCATAATTCCGATTAAGACTTCTAACATTGCAGTGAAGGAGGTTGAGTGTGTCGGA
>JAZHYW010037024.1:0-96935 GCA_037355805.1 Ixodes ricinus
AAAAAATACGTATACAGTGGCGAAAATTAAATTTAAAAACTGCAACCCGCCACCCCAGTTGTCCGAGGTGTACTCAGAACAAATAAAAACACAACTCAAAATCGATTTTAAAAAAAATCACGTGAGCTCTTGGCCTTACGAACGTAGGGTGGACCTAATAATTGAGCGACCTATATTTTTTTTGTGTCTGCCAAAAAACAGACATCAAAGAAGCCTCCGAGGCAAGCACGATACATGTGGCTGTGGTCCGTAGCAGCGACAGTGCAGCAGAGGAAAGGCGCTGGCGTCCAAACCCCTGGCTGCTAGCATTCCGTCGGTTCACCAGCTGGCAGGCGCAAAGTGCAGCTGAACAGGTGCTCTTCGTTTTTAACTCAGAATGTGTTATATGACTGGAAGCTAACATTTTCCGTCTCCCAAAAGGGACGGAAGTGGATAAGCCGACTGCCAGCCGAACGCTGTAACAGCGCTTGTCTTCTCACTGACTGGGCCCATGTGCCAGCCGAACCTGTTCCTCGAGTTCCACTCAGCTACTCCCGACGGAGATAAAACGTCACGTCTTCAGACTTACAGCGGCGCTCTGTCCCGTGAAACGAGCGCGCCCCAAACTTCCCTAAAGAAAAAGCGCAAAAAAAAAAGAAAGAAAAATCATTAAAAAAACAATAAGACGCTTCTTTAGACGTAATGAAGCAATTGTGAGAGTGCGGGCTAGCTGGTGTAAGTTGAGCATAGTTGTAAACCCAAGATTGGGGATACGGACAAGGGACGAACACAGAACGACACTGTTAAGTAACGAAGAATTTGGTTTGAAATAAGTAAGATTTGTTTTAGAAAAGTCTATTTTTCTACAGTTGCGTCGGCATTGTTTTTTTTATCTGCCTATGTTTGTGTCCACATTTTTGGGCGTTTGCTCGCAGGCCCGCGGCAGGGGGTGAGAGCATGAACGGGGAATCGTCTTGTTCTCTCACGCGCGGAGGGGCTTCGAGCAGTCGCGGGGCTCGGTAGAGAAGAGTCGGACCCCGGTCGTTAACAAACGGATTGGGTTTCAGTTTGGGGCGCCGGCGGAACACCCGGGTCTTGGGCTTCTGTCCGCGCTTGTGGCTTTTAAGCGGGTGTGCTTGTGTCCGGCGTATTTCGCCGCTTAGTGTAGAAACTTCGCTTTTAATCGACGCAATAACTTAACTTGGTGGCGCCAGCTAGACGGCGAAGAAAGCATGTAGTGACTCTACAAAGAATTTGGGTTTGACCGTTGAGGTGTCGGAGGGGGTCACGTTGACAGCTCGCTGATCATTGGGTAAGAGTGTACCACGTGACAATGGGCAAATTTGAAGTGATTGGTCCGTCTCTGGATGGAAAGGAGGCCCCTACGAGTCTAGAAAAGGGCTGCCGAGAGGATTCTCGGAGATTCGGCTTTTGAGATCGGGAAAATTCGGCTCTTGAGACTGGGGACTAAAGTATGGGTTTTAATTTTGGAAGTTTTGTATATTACTGTTGACTTGTCGTTTTGTTTTGAAATAAACGTGGCCACACTGGCCATCGTAAACCAACCAACGTCGTAATGTGTCCAGCGGGATCGAACAACTTTTAGTTTTTTTCTCTTATTCGACTTCCCGGGGACTTCCATCGGGCGAACATCATCATCGGTCGTCACCATCCTGACCGACCGGCCCCCTCCCTGCGGAAAGTTGACTGACGCGGACGAAGTCTGTGTTAACACTGCCTTTACAACTCTAGAACGGCAAAGGGGCGACTTTTTCTTCCGCTGCTGAACGCGCCGTATCACCGATAGTGTTAGGATGGCCTCACGTGAGGGCCTGTAGCAGTCAAAAAAGGAATGTAAACATACCATTCAAAACGCGCTCCAGCCACCGTGCGTCCAACTCCAGCTCGATGTCTGGTGGACAACAAGAAGAAAATGTCCAAACTCTATACAGAGTCCGGTCCAGAAGACACCAACAAGAGACAACTCGAGCCCTGTAACGACCTTGACTGATGATCCACCTCCGTAGCCGTCATGGGGGCGAGCTTGAATCCAGTTTATTCCTATACAGTCTCGTGCAAGACGGTGCTTTGCCGCGAGGTGATTCGCGCACACCTCAGACCGACCCGCGGTCGCCCAAGGCGAGCTGGTCGACAGTTGTTCCGGCTGCGGGGATAGTGAAAGGCGTAACACGCGCGCTTCAAATTACAGTCCTCAAAGACATTGCGACCGGAGTGACCTCTGGCGGGGTTGCCGGTGAAAGCTGTTATTCGACGTGAAGAGGGGGGGGGGGGGTTCATCCCGGTCAAATTACATTTTTGTTTGTGTGTGTGTTTCCTGTCTGTGCATTCGGGGAGGCGGTGCGCCATTTGATAACGGGTGACGAGATTGGCATTGTGTTCGAGTCTCCACCGAGGCATTAGGTGGGCGAACTGGGTGTCGCTCGCAGGCAACGGCGCGGAGATGAGTTTCAATGGCTTTGGAGGTTTGTTCGAAGGGTTGTCTCTCTCTGAAGGACGTCTATTGATTGAAATGGGCCACCGTGAGAGGCTACGAGGCTCGGATGATTCATCGATGATAAGTGTATGTCTTCTTGCGTGTTTGCTTTTTATTATTGTCTCGAGATTTGCTTTCTTGTAGGAACACTGGCTCCTTGGAACCAGTGTTGGAGTAACGCGTTACTAGTAACGACGTTACTGGTAACGCGTTACTAGTAACGACGTTACTGGTAACGCGTTACATTTTCGCTAACGCAGTAACGTACTCGTTAGTATTCTGAATGACTAACGAGTAAAGTATTTTCGTTACTTTTTTACGGTATCGGCTATCAAATTACGTTACTCGTTACTCGTTATTTTTGAGCAAAACTGGTGAAATACATTACGTATTTGGAAAAAGTCACGACGCCTGATCTAACGTTTAGAATAGCAATCTTGTGCATAACTTCTGGAGACGTTAGGGGAACTAAATTTAGGTCACTAAGCTCAATGGAGGATCTAGCTTCTCTGCTCGAGGGCAACTACTTCCGCTCGAGCACGCAATCCCCAGGCAATGCCGTATCTCGCCGCTAAGTTTTCTGAACCTTCGATGTCCAAAAACGGTTTGTTTTCCACTTATCAGTCCATCTATTCACCCATCCCATTTCAAAATCCTGCTCAAGCTTATCGCTGCACGGAACCAGCATCCGTCACAGTAAAAGGCTCTGAGTAAACTTGAGACAAAAAAAAACCTCGCTTCTTGAAGGCGAAAAAACCTTCGCCTGACTAATTCCGTTCATCCGCCTTTTTTTGATAGTGTCATTATCTACAAGGTTTGAACGAACGACTGTGTTACAGCCCCCTCCCCTCCCCCTCCTCTTCCCCCTCTGCTTTGTGCAGCAGAGGTGGACAGCGGGGGGTAAGGGGGGGAGAGAGCACCCGTTTACAACAGTGGACAACTAGTGGTGAAGCGATTTGCTGGTTTCTCTAGTTAAAAAAAAAAAAAAAAACCTTTGTGGATTTTTTTTTTATTTTCGCCCTCCCCTCGTTGCCTGAAAGTTCCTGACCCACGTTTGTACACAAAAGAATCTTTCACTTCATTAGTCTTTAATTCCCTAAGGTCATATAAAATAAAATAAAAAAGTTTTAAACCTAAAAAAGAGCTTAAACACGAAACCTATTTTTTTCATGGAAAATCTAAGAGTTACTGCTGGTAAGAGGCAGCAAGTAGATTATAACCAGTGTGCTGGTAACCGGTGTCCTGTTCCACATAGTGAAGTAAATCAGTCTGGTAATAGTATGAACCGGACTTTTACTAAAACCGGCGTAAAGATGAGGCGGTTGGTTGGCTGCTTGTGTTCCAGCAGTCCCCGTTCGCATGCTGTAGTTTATAAAAGCCGATTAACTACCATCTCCGACTCATTCTGCGTGTGAGATGGACATGAACAACGAAACTCCGTCGCCATGGCCAGGGCTGAATGAAATGTATAGACTAAAAGAGACGGAATCAGATAATTTGCAGTACTCTGCATGCCGAAAATTAAGCTGCTTCGCGCATCAAAACACTATGAAACCAGTCTGTAAATGTCTATATTTATCGAAGCTTGTTAAGGAGGCTTATCATACATCTCTGTCAAACATATGTACTCGAACACAAAAGTAACGTAAAAGTAACGTAAACGTAACGTTCGCTATTTTTGAAAAGTAACGGTAACGGTATATCGTTACGTTTGTAAAAAAGTAGCGTAGCTCAATAACTCGTTATTTTTTTGCAAACTAACGAGTAACGCTGTTTCGTTACTTTTTTCGGTAACGGGCACAACACTGCTTGGAACCTTACGTTTTAGTCACCTCTTGTTTCTGCTTAATTAACTATGGATACTAGATAACGAGCGGTATAGGGAGGGCAACGACTTCATACTGTGAAGGCGAAAAGAAGAATTCTTCGAGTGCAGTCTTGTTAAACGCACTGCCACGAGCCCATAGTTTTGATAACTGTTTTGGCTAGAGTCACTAAATAAAGCTACGCTTTCAGAGTACCGCATTCCTTTCTTTTTGGCATTTTGCCGACAATACAGTCGCTCTATCTAAGAGTATTCTGGTTCGCTGCGGCATCATTGGACAGCGGCGGTCACGTGAGTCGCTATCATCATCATCGCGTGTTTTCAACGCCACCATCTTAGGTCCAGCGTTCCGCTGCCTGCTGCTGTTTTACTGTTTACTGCGCGCGCACGCTGAAGTCCGTCGCTCAGCATGCACGTTTTCCTTCTTACGTCGAGATACGAACAACACGACCTTGATTCGCAGCCAGAGTTGCGGCTACGGCAGCTGGCGCAGGCGACGGCTACAGCTCGGCTTGGCTCAGCTACAGTCACTCCTCCATCTGCGCGTGGACCCAAGATGGCGGCACCTGACGCGCTTCACACGCGTAGTTTGGGAGTTTCGGTACTCTGAAAGCGTAGCTTTATTTAGTGACTCTATGTTTTGGCATACCCGTGTAGTCAGGCTGAAGACAAACACTGCATCACTCTCGTGGCTGCGGAAGAAGCGTCCACAAAAGTTTTACCCTTTATGTCAAATATTCAAAAACTAGTTGTCAACTCGCTTTTGGATATTTGCTTAATGAGCAGTTTTTTCTTAACATGTTAAATGGGGTTATCCCGTTTTACGAAAAGGATATTACTTGTCTAAAATACTGTAAAATACGTCACTGCTTTCTGGCTCTCGAATCAAAATACAGGTTCATGTAAGACTTCCGAAGTCTTCCATGGTGTCCTTATGTCTTCAGTAGAATCGAAGTCCCTGGGCTGGCCTTCCCACAGTGAGGCTCCTTCAACTGTGCTTCAGTTGCGCGTGAGCTGCGAGCGTTATTTCACGTACACGGCAAAGCACAATCAAGGCCACACGCGCTGACGCTGAATATCGATTCCCGATACTGCGAAATCCATCTATTAGCCTCGAGAGCGAACACAAGCGTCGCTGCGGTCGCCGCGCCCTGATTGGCTGAGGTGTACCGTGACGTCAGGGGAAGGACTCCGCTTCGCGATCTCGCATCCGGCTCGCTTCCCTGCCCCCGTTTCCTGGTTTGCGATCATGCTGGCCTACTGTTCAATACCGCAATGCAAATCCCGAAAAGAAGCCGGTATCAGCTTTCACCACCCGAAGACGTCGAGGTTAAAGAAAGCATGGACAATCAAACTAAGGATGGAAAAGGCACCGTCAACGTCGGCCGTTGTGTGCCGCGAGCACTTCGAGGAGCGGGACTTCGTTTACCCGGTGTACAAGACGCTGGGTAAGACCGATAGCGACGTCGCTTCCGTACCTTTTCTAAGCGTGTTTGTCACTTTTACCTTTCTAATTAGGTTACAAGTACCGAAAGCTATCAACGGAGGCGATTCCGCCGATCAACCTCGTCCGTCCGTCCACGGCGATCGTGCGAGGGGTCGGTGAAGCGGCGGCGTAAGTGTTTCAGACGTTGAAATTTTGTTCCTTGCATTTTCACGAGTTAGGATAATATTACACCCCGCTTTGCGGGCACTTCAAATGACATTTATATCAAAGGCCCTTGGGCGGTCGGCAAATTAGCTCGCGACCCCGACTCTGCGCGTGCCACTCTGCATGCTCGCAGATGCTTTAAAGGCCCTGGGTCTGAAGGCCTTTGAAATGCTCGTGGAATGCGGTTGTTTCACATAAATGTAGCATCTTCGTGAATTAATGGTATAATTCGTACACGTATGCAGGCATGCTTTTATTTTTTAAAACACGCACAATTACTGGAAATGTGTTTGTATCATAGCAGGAAAAACGGCCGAATTGCTCCCAGTTACTTGTATGAGATGTATTGAACTGCCCAAAATATGCACAGCAATATAGTGCCGTAATTTGGAATGTTTATACTTTTCCTGACATTCTTTTCTTATTCCAGCCTTGTGTATTAAAACAAATACACCGTTTAGTTTGAGTTGTCATTTCCAGGTAAAAGAGATACTGCTTGGTTCCAAAAAGCTTCCTCAGCCTCCAAACTCCCTACAGCTGGACTCTTGACAACAGAAGAAAACAGGAGCAACAGCAAGCATTCGAACGGCTGTTTAGTGGAAGATGCTGCACGTAGTCGCAGAAAATGTGGAACCTGTGGAGGGTGGCAGTTTGCGTAAGAAAAGCTTCTGGTATTTTATCTTCACGACAATTTGATTTAGCTAAAATCTCAATTTTAGAGCCTGTAAAACGTAAATTGTCGAGAAGGGACTAAGAAGAAGCCAGACACCTTCACTTACGTTTGTTGCACATTACTTAAGGGATATTATAAACAAGTCCACAAATACCACTCATTGAAATACTATCCGGAATCAAGCAAAGGTCAAATGCGAGCAATGTAAACATATATAAATAAATAATCGGTATATGCCTGTGTTCCTTCTTTATTTAGTTTGCCATTGTATTTGGGCTGTCTCACTTGTGATTCTCTCTTCATGGCCCACACTATACTTAACATGTTGCTCGAGCAGCTTGCAGCTTTTCTGCTACGGCGTTTTTGTTTAGAAGCAGAGATACAAATAAAAAAAAATATACATAACTTGTCAATTCATTCAGATAACCAGAAGCATTGATTGTGTGAGATGTAAATCTATCGTGATGCTCCTGCAAGTGTGACCAAATTTGTTCCTTTCAATGCACCAGCTGTGATTCATGCGCTGCCTGCCTTGTCAACCATACCTGAAATGTTGATTGAAGTTTCGCCTGCAACTACAGGCCATGCTCAATAAAACCACATAAGAAAATTCACACTTCCTACGAAAAACGCGCCTAAAAAAGTAAATAGAAACGAACGCGCCGACAGCTAACGTCGTCACAGCCTCCAGAAGGTGTAGTGGGGCGAGTCAGGGAAAAATCCTGTCCTCGGCGTGACGTCCCCCGGTTCGCCGTAAGGAGGCGCCACGCAAACTTCTCGGGGCTAAAGCGCCTATAAAACATTGCAGCTAAACATTTTTTTTTTCGAAATTGCACACATTCGCTGTTAAGGTTGTGGCAGCAACCGTTAGTAAACTATTTTCAAAATTCCGCGCCATCTAGTAGCTGCTGCGCCAATTATCTGCTTTCGCCATTGTTTTGGGCACAATCTCTGAGCATGTAGTGGACACGAGTGTCGTGTCAGCGTTCGGCGTGAACTCGGCTCAGCTCGTATTAAAAAACGAATGCTGCGTCAGCGTTCGGTGAACCACGGATGGATAGATGTTAATGAATATATACCCTTTGTAACGGGCAGTAACTTGCGCCACCAAGCCTAAATCTAAAAAAGACACAAATGCCGACTTCCAATGATTCTTGATGAACGTTTGAAGACGGGAAATCTTAGTCCTGCGCTTCCCGCCATTGCTGCTATAATAAAAAAAAGAGTAATTCGTTGGACGGGCTGTGGCGCTGCACGCCGTTTTACGGGAAGCATCCAACGGCTTTCGGTGCCTTTGAAGTATTAAAACTGTCCATCTATCAAGTGTATAGACCCATAAAGTCAGACCCGTACGCCAGAGCGTGGGTTTGGAATTATCGATGCGCTACCACCACGTAAGGTGCGGCCTAAAACCGCATAAATAATGTAAGCTTCGTAGTAACGGCGCCGCAGCCATCCTGGTGCCTGAAAGCGTCGTTGCCGGTTATCCGAAGCCGTATCTGAAGTTGCGGGAAACGGCGTGCCGTCCTCAAGAAACGTTAAAACACTACGCGACAGAGCAAAAGGATACGTCGTGAGCGTCCTGAAGCATTTGCGAATCGTAACAAACGCCAGATTGACCATTTTCAAAAGTCCGCTCCATCGCCTGTGGGGCACTGCACGTACTCTGAGCATGTATTGGACACGAGTGTGACGTCAGCGTTCGGCGAAGGCTCGGACCCAATCACAAGCTTCGTGCCCAAGCAATTCGCGACTCCAACTAACTATAGGTGGCGCCACTCATTTTCCAAGATGGCGGGTTTAGTGAGGGTCAGAGATGCGTGCCGCTGCTGAGCCTGTCTAGTGTGCTGGCTTCACTGAGCGACATAAATTATTTCTGGTAATACAAGGAAGCTAGGGTGTTATGAGCGCAGGTCACCTCTTTAACCTGAAAACAAGAACGGTGTTCAGCGTATTATCTACGGAAGGATGCGCGTTTTAATTCTGGAGCGAAACCGAAACTTACCTCTATTTTGGATTTAATTTCTCGATATAGGTCTTAATTTCGGATTCTTTCATGACTCAAGATGTGTCTCACATCGTAATTATTTACTTAGAAAAGTTGTTCGCGGAAACTTTATTGGGTGACATACGTGTTCGATCCAGGCTGATATTTGTAGTTGTTAATCAGTGCTGATATTTGTGCGTGTCATGGGAAATAAGGAACTGCAGGCCTTTTAAATGTTTTTTGGGTATTTAGTTAACATTATTCCCAGCACAAGAATAAGAGAATAATTCCAATTTTTACAATATGTCCAGGAAACGCATAAATTAATAAACGCTGCTCTCACTGCAATAACCCAAAGACGGAATCCGAGTCAGACAGCTGAAGTGTGTGTGTCTGTGTGTTTTTATAGCAGCGCGTGACGCGTAGGACTTCATATTACGTCCAGTGTTTGACTGTTTCTCTATCTTGATAACGATGTCAGAGTTTTTCATATGCTAAAAAGAAAACAAAATTATACCTTTCTGGAAAGCCTATTATGGTTAAATAGCGTATTCACGTGATTTTGGCGTTAATTGGAGGCATACATTGCCGCGATTTCTATTAATATTAATAATATTAAAATTCACATATTTGAATAAGTAAGTTTTCAAGCTCTAATATATTTTGTTGCTTGTGATCTAATTTTAAACACGCGAAGAAATATGACAATGAAAAGTGTGCTAATTATCATCACTGGTGCCAATTGCTGCATTTTAATTGCCAATAAAATAAAAATAGTCTAAAATAAATTAAAACATTCTAGCTTATGTGAGAAATCCATGTAAAATTTCATTAATTGTGGGTAAAGTATATTGTGCTATCAAAGTCGCGACTTTTGACAATCGGCGAAATGTCCAAAATCGCCGCAAATATACTTCCAAACCAAATGCCCAAAAAGCTTAAAAACATTTTTTTTTTAATTATTAGTTTTTTTACAACATTTATTTACTTTTGTATTTGCTCGCCGTCGTTTTTCAAATCTCAGCCTTTCCAGTTCGAAGGAACGCCTACCTGCTTCCACGTCTACTCACTGCAGCATGTTTCATTGGCGTTGGAAGCCGGTGAAACAGTAGTGAGTTCCAATATTGCGTATACGAGCGAACTCAAGCCCTGTGTGTTTGCGTTAGCTTTGCGTGTTCCACACTGAGCGTGCGCGGAGCCCAAAATTGCGGTCTTGGATGGCGCATGGCGATGAGGCGCAAGCACAACGTGGGGCACGCAACTCTAACGCAAACGCATACCGCTTGCGTTTGCTTCTTCGCGCAATACTACACTCTTAAAAAAAGCTAGTAGTATTTACTAGGTAAGAGCTAGTAACCGCCTGTCACATATGTTACTAGGTACCTAGTAGCCTGAGGTAGTAACAGGTCAAGCTAGTAACGGTTACTAGGTCACGAAGCTAGTAACTGCTACTAGCCTCAAAGTAGAATCCACGTATTTTACTACCTCTAGCTAGTAACTAGCGCTACCTCCCGACGGAAGACCGGAAACGCAACTAGTCACGTGATTTCCGGTGAAAAAAGAAAGGTGTGCGGTTATGCCATTTACCACCAGGTGGCGGGCGCAACAAAAAATATAAACTCGAAATGAGTAATCCAGGTGGCGCTAGTCACCGTCCAATTAAACGTACACAAAAAAAGAAGCCGATTATTTAGTATATTTCTATTATTCCACATTTGCAAGATATCATAACCATGCACACCCACATTTTTAGCACACAATCGACACAACAGCATTCAACACAAACAAACGCACATACAAACCTAATCGCTAACTTACGGGCGGGGGCAGTGGGGATCGAACCCAGGAGGTTCTCAGTGCAAGGTTTCGGAGTGAGACGCGTTGGCCCACTCGGCCACTTCCTCCCAGATCACTTCTTTGACTGCCATTAAACCTTTTATACTGACCATTTGAGTGCGCAAACTTTTCGTCGCGTATCAGCACGTCAGTTATTCGCAGTCGATAGGTAAGTTGCGCGACGAGGCAAACCGCATGAAAGCGACGGGAACAAGCGGCCAAGGGGATGAGCGACGTTTCCCAGAAATAAAAAAACCGAGCGACGCGACGGGTGACCGTGGAAATCGCCGTCGCTCGTCGCTGTCTCCGTCGATCGCCTCGTCGCTCGCTAAATCGATACATGCGGTCGCCGTCGGCGAGAGAGCTTTCTTGCCGTCTCCGGCGGCGAACGAAGGCTGTAATTGACGGAGAGTACGACGGCAGCTGCACTCCTTTCGCGTGCTGCGCTACAAAAATGCATGCAAAATTAATACCGCGTGCAGCTCGCGTCTTAATTTTTGTAGTACACTGACGAATGCTCGCGTTTTTGTGGCAAATTCAGAAAGACTCGTAGAATGCCAAGAGTTTTTTTTTTTAATTAGTCCCAAAGCTACATACACTATTAACGACGCACATCAACGGTTGTGACAGTGCACTGTCACGACCGAAGACAGCTCAATCAGAATCATTCAACCACCGAGCACACACAAACCGTGAAGAAGTTCTCAGTGTCAAGTAGGAGGTGGAGAAAAGCTTCTTGGACGACGAAATCCAACCCAGTGACAGCGGCACCGGCTCGTTAGAACTATCCTCGGAGCAGTCCAGGTCCACGCACACACTCGCCCCGTCCAGCGCACGAACGTTAACTATGCACTCCAACGAGGGAACACGAGAGCTGCACACGACACAAGGCAAAAGCGGCAATTTCACATCAAAGAAATTAGCGTCTTGGAAACTCCGACTGGCCCCGACCGCCCCAACTTGCTTGTTGTACAATGTTGCCAAGCGTCTCTTGAGAGAGAAAACATATGATTTAAAAAAATACAAATATAAAAAAATATTGAAAAAAGAAAACAGATTGAACTTTTCCTGTTTTCGGAAACGTTTTAGTATGTGCTACGTGGCTATTTTCATCCCAGTTAAAACCAAAATGAAAATATAAACGCTCACAAACGAATGCAAACGAGAAGGAAAGAAGTAAGCCGCATGGCCATTGCATCAACAATGGCCGCTGCGCTCGCTGCAGCGCTGGCTTCCACGTCGTGCTGGTACGGAGGCTGCGATCGTTATAAAGTCAGCTCCAACCCTTAAACATGCTCCCTGATACAATATTTGACGCTACGATTGCGTGCGGATACCTCCCCTGCGATCCGAAACAGCAAGTACGTCGCTAACGCTGGCAATCGGGTATGAAGCAAGCGCCGCCATCTTCTACGCGCCTTTGGGGTAGTAAATAGCTAGTAAAAAGGTAGTAATGGCTGCATTTGCTAGCTTTTTACTACCTATCGCGCGTTTGAGGTAGCAAATCGTTAGTGAAAGGTAGTAACGGTCAGAAATAGGTAGTAACTGCTGCAGTTACTAGCTTTGTAGCCAGCTTTTTTTTAAGAGGTAAAACTCTCCAGTAAGGTGTACAATCCCATACCGGCTGGCAGCACTACGCTGGGACAGTGAAGAGTGTTGTTTGCATTCGGAATTGACATTTCCGGAGCCATGCATCAGCGAGCAGTTACGCTGCCGTGCCCGCTGAGCAGGAGAATCTGGGGGACCCTCACTAGAGCGCTTCCCATTTCCGCCGCGGGAGGGCGAGCGTCGAGCTGGAGACGCGAATAGCGACCGCCAATTCGGCTCGATGGACTTTTGAAAAGGGTCTATCGCGCGCTCTCTGCACGAAGTACCAAAATGGCAGCGCCTACGGGTGAATCGGGAAAATTAGTGCCTGCTTTTTAAGCGCACCTTATTTAGAAGTGCGGCCTCTCCAAATCACCGTTTCGGAGAGCAACGCGAGCTACGTAAATAGAAAAAAGAAATTGCGGTGGTCTATCGACGTAGAACAGCTGCAATATAACGTGTTGCTCCGTTAACGAGTTCGACGGGCGTCCGGGTTCTCCGGTTCCATTTATTATCTCGGAGACTCGGGATCTTCTGGCGATGCAAGCAGCTGCGTGTTGCTGGCACAATCGTGGCATATAAGCACTTGCTGCGACCTTAACTCTTCCTGAATGCAGCGTGTGCGTTCTCGCTTGCGTAACGAGTGCGCGGTGTCTCTCTTCGCTTGCGTTAAGGCGTTGCTGCCGTTCTTAGCATCCCATTTATTAGAAATGAATAAGCCCCCAGATGTTCGCTAAAACAGTTGTCGCCGGAGAGCCAGCCTCTCCATTTCACAACGAAGCTGTTTATAGCTAGGGTTCCATGGATTTTTCATGTGCAGTGACTAAAAACTCCACGCTCGCACCGCTGCACGCGCCGCACGCGCACGCCGTCTCCGGATAAAAGATTCGAAGTAAATAACCAAAATAAAGCGTTGACGAATGCGCGTGCAAGATGCCATTTGTTTTAGGCTTTTGCTTTAGAACAGTTACTGCTGCAGACGCTGGCACATGCGGCGCGTAGAACACCATTCCCTGCATTCTCCTTGATGCTTGGGTAATTTAGCAATAGGTCTATTCAGTAGATTAGTTATCAATAGGCACCATTTTCAAGATCAGTAGACTCTCAGGTAGATAATAAAGGTTTCTCAAAGATTTGCCGCTGTGCGACCCGCGTCGGCCATGTCTACGCTCGCACCGCCCTCTCTTTGTCGTCGTTCCAAGCGCTTGCGTGCCTAGTTTCCTTTCCTTCCGCTCTCCCGGGGTGGCGGTCCCGTCGCGCGTGTCTACTTTCCGCCTGAGTGGCGGTCCTGTCGCGCGTGTCTAGTTTCCTCCGGCTCCTCGGGGCGGGTCTGTGTCGTGTGCTAAACAGCTTCGCTGGTCATCCACCTTCACAGAGTTGGAATGGCTCATGATTTTTTTTTCTGCGCTCGCTTCTTGACTACTTTGTAAATAGTGGATGCCGCGAATTTTTGTCGAGCCTTAGGCTCGACTGGTTCCACGAACCTTCAAAATGTTATCGAAATTCGACGAAGTTAGACTGATGAACAGTATTTCCCGACTTCTGCACAAAAGTTTTGATTCTTTCTGAGAATATTTTAGGCTGCAGTCTATTCAAACCTTTATCCAATTATTATTAGTTTTTACATAATACAAAATGCAAACACATAATTCTAATGTTTTAGTTAGTCCAATTATATTTATTTATAAAACAATATGCCCATAAATATTGGATCCCTCCCCACCAGGTGGCGTAAGCTCCTTTTTTCATTTTCCGCGCATGCGCAAGGAGTCGATCTTGAGTCGAATTTTCGTGACTGCGTTAAAAGTTCGAAACATTTGACGCTGGTCGAACTTTGACCTCAGTAGGTTTACGATATCTCTGCTCATATAAACGTTCACGTATGCGACGTAACGTCGGGCATCTATAGACGTTTGCAAGTACATCTTCTGGGCGCCGCCATCTTGCTGCTGGTTCGGGTAGATCGTCTGATAGTCAAGCACCGCTGATGCCTTGGGTACGCCTCAGCAACGCTTGCCTATTAGACGATCTATACCTACACCAGAAGCAAGATGGCGGCACCAAGAGGCCGTACTTGCATACGTCTATAGCACACAGCGTTTATGTTTGCGTTTGCCTAAACCAGGTGTGGGCACGACGCATGCGCAGAAACTAGATTCGCGTAAACTGACGCGATCGATGCGCGCTTTGCCGACAGCAGCGCCACGCAAGCGGCATGACTTCACTGCTGCGCCTTGGTGTATACGGTATCTGTTCCGGTTGACCCGTGCGCTTCTGCGGAGTCTGATCGAGAAAATGAAACGGGTTTTCTTGGGCCGCGAAAATGAACTATGCATCCAGGAAAGCTGATACCCGTGAGAACGTGATACTGTAGCGCTAGTGACAAATGCGAAAGTTCTGAGTACATCATGTAACCTGAGTCAAAAGATATGCAAAAAAAAAAAAACCTTCTCTATAAGCCGACATTCACCTTCCTAATATTCATCAAGCCAAAATATTACATTGTGACCGCCTGTAGCCTTAACTATAGTGAAAGAAATCTTGTCATCGAGAAAGGCGATATTCTTTGCGTTCTTTGTGACAAGACTCTCTTTTTCTTTCTTTACAAAACAGATGTTACAGTTGCTTACATTGTCATTTCTTGGTTTGATGAACATTAGAATTTGGTGGACCTCGAATCAAAAAGGAAGTGGGTATTCTTTCTGTACCTTTTGATTCAGGTACGTCATGTTCTCAAAATTTTCTTCTGTCATCCTCTACTAGCGTCCTGTTCTCACGAAATTTCGGTTTTCTACGATGCGTATAGTTTAGGTTTGAGGGTCGAAAAGCCGTGTTTCATTTTATCGTTCGACCCTGTAGTATGCAAGGTGAAAAATTGGGCTATCGACTGTAAAACTATTTATTCGGAAGATTCCGCCGAACAGAGTCGAGGACAAAACAATTCAAGAGAAGAAATGGCTAAACCTCTCGTCAACGCCTCTTTGTCTTAAAGTTGTGCGCTGAAATTTTAATTAAAAATTGTTTGTTATTCTTCCTTCAAAGATGGTATCTAAACGATAGACCGTCGTATTGCTTTCGACTTTTGTAATCAACCTGATCAACCTTTAGACAGCAGGTGAATACAAAGTATTTAAACAAACAAGAAACAAAAAGCAAAGCGGTGAGCTGCCTGCGAGACAAGTTTGCCGTAACCCGTTAGGGACTTAGAAGAGAAAAAAAGGATCAAATTTAATTTTAGCTTAACATTCGTGTCAACTACTCTGTCATGATTGCCTTCGACCACCCCTGTCTTCGATCAATACAGAGATGTCAGTGGATCCGTGCTGCAACATGTATATCGCTATCCTCTCTAAAAACAAACAAAAACAACTAAAGTGGAAGCTGGGTTATTAAGATTACCGTTGTTTATTATTACTATTAATAATATTATTTTTGATTAATTTGTGTTCCTTGCCAGTGTCAGATTTTATAAACGTAATTCCTGAAGAGCCATCATCCCGAACATGCTACTCGATTTTTCCTTTACTCTTTGAAGCTACTCTTCGAGGTGATCGCTTGGGGGAGAGAGAAGGTATTCGAGTGTCGGAAGAAAGAGGGAGAAGGAGGGGAGGGGGAAAGCGGTATACCAATTAACGGTCCGATAATTAATTTTGCCATCGTTGCGCGCTTCTCATGTGATCACGGGCGCGGCCCCCTCGGAAGCTGCATGGTAGATAGTGTACTCTTCTTACACTCTGTGGACTCGAGATGCGCTTGTTCATTAATCACGGCAAAAAGGGTAGCCTGCGGGAGGCTTTTACGCCGACGCCAGTTTAAGCTTTTTTTTACTCCCTAGCGGAATGTAGTTTACATTTTGTGCTTCAAACGAAGGGGACGATTAGACGAGCGGAGAATCTTGGCGACCTTGAACGCACCGCGCTCCGAGCGCCTGTTCGCCGTTTGCCGTCACCTGTGGTGTCGGCTTGCAGGTTTTGTAGGTCCCTCAACCCCACGCACCGTAGAAGCACACATGAAGTTATCTCTGCCAAAAGAAGGAAGAAAGTTTTTTTTTTTTTCATTGTATGGCTAGCTAATCAATATATCAGTGCACCATGTTCATAAACATGTTCTCTTCGTAAAAAGCCGTGACTAAAACTTAAAAAAAAGTTCGTTGTACGGCACATGTCGGTGTGAAGTGTTTGTGGTTTGTGCCTGCAGTAATAGTTAAGTCTTCAGGACGCCGGACTTAATCGCTTGACGAACCCTTGTTGGCACCACATTGGTTAAAAGACGCATGCAGTAATTCATTATACAGGGCGTGTTCGATTGTAACACAGGCCGTGATGACTACATATTTATCACACTCAGAAGCATTATATAAGGAAATAAACGTCACGGTGAGGTGGCTAATTAACTAAAATCTGGTAATTAACCTTATAAGGACCGGTTGCGTCAACGCCGCTAACCTTAACCGAAAGCGGTCCTTTTTTAAGATGGCTCCAATTGCAAAAGCGAGCTCGGCTCAAATTTGGCTGCACCTACATTAATTCTGGTTTACAGTCGCGCCATCAATCTAGCGCTGGCTTTGCGTAGGCCCGTAGGAAATGTAGGAACATACGGAGGGAAGCCATAGGGAACACTAAGAGGGACGAATACGAGTGTTGGAAAAGAATCACGTGATTTAAACGAACGTTTTGCTGCTGGCAGTCGGCGCCGGTGGCTGTTTTTCGATCCGACTCTTCGGCAGTGTTGGCGGTAACGCGATACAATTAAGTAACGGCGTTACCGCGGTAACACGTTACTTTTTGCAGTGACGTTGTAACGTACGCGTTACATTTTCAAAACTGTAACGGGTGATGTACTTACTTTACCTATTTCAAATAACTGGTAACGTAGGTACGCCACTCGTTAAGGCCCGTTTACACTTTGCAACCGAGTACGACCGAGAGAGACGGAAGACCAGTTTTTAAGCTCCCTTGCGACGTCTTAGAACCGGATGCGCTGCAGCAGAGCTGGTCCTAAAACGTCTTAAGAGGCTTAAAAACCGGTCTTGTCTCTCTCCGTCCTACTCGGTTGCAAGTGTGTGAACTGCGCCATACAGTATACACCTTCTTCCCAAGACCTAAAAAAATGTACACCTAAATGTTTTTTTGTTTGTTTCTATACTTTGTTTTATCCTAAATCCAGACGCAGCAGACGCTACGAGCTGATGGGTTCAATCAGACATCGTCAAGAGCGCACAATCATATTGAATTCGTCATGTCTCTGGTACGTGTTCTAATCATCGCTGAACCAATCATAGACAAAAAAGGGCCCAGTGACCTGCGCTTTTGACCCTGCTTGATGGGTACCTTTAGCACGCAGAGTTGGCTAGGCTGAAACGAAGTATAGGCGCCAACTCATTAATTTTTACACGCATTCCACATGCCTTTAAAGTTTTGGCCTGTATTTCCCTCACGCAAAAAAAAATGCTCACTTAAAAAAAAAAGAGAGCAACGTCCACGCTTTTTGTTCTAGTGCCGAAAAACGCTTTCGCCAAAGAGAAGGAGGAAACGCTGCTACCGACAATTTATAAAATAAAAGTAGCGCAATAGTAACGTGCGTTACTTTTTTATCGGTAACGGTAACGCTTTTTTTATTTTTGAGGTAGCGTAGGTCCGTAACGCGTTTTTATTTTATTTGCAAGTAACGAGTAACGTATTTCGTTACTTTTGGGTAGTGCCTACAACACTGCTCTTCGATGTACAGGTTCTCTTTTTTTTTTTTAAGCTTTACAGATAGGGGGATCGGTGGCCGAGTGAGCTAGCGTAGCCACCAGCTCGGAGCACGTGGAGCGAAAGCTCGCGCAGCAGAACCCAGAGATGCTGGGCTCAATCCCCACCCCTGCCCGTTTCAATCTGATGAGCATCGTACCGGCGTGCGGTCGTGTATCACTACTGCGTGGTGCACGTTAAAGACTCCAGGCTGCGGTCGTACTGCACCGCCGAATTGCTCATCTACAGCTGGGAAACTCGTCGCCCGTTGGAGGCAGACCAAGCTCTAGGCTGTATAAACATACAAAAAATCAAAATTTGAGCTTTACAGATTTGCTTAAAAAAGCTGTGAAAGTTACACTTAAGAGGTTTGTACAGGTGAGTGGTAAGGCCAGGGGGACATTATGTGGGTGGATAATGTTTGTGATAAGTCGACAAATAAATTAAAATGCGTTAATTAACTCTTTAATTAGTGAAAATAGACATATCGTTCCAATTAGAAACTTAGAGAGTATCATCGAAAACCACTAAATCCACTCTTTTCAGAACGACTTAAAGCTCGTGTTAACCAGGGGCGCACAAAGTTACCATTGTGAAGCAGGCGCAAAGCTAGCAATAGCAAAACGCGGATGATTAGATTATCATCGCGCTCCGCCACTGCGAGCTTTGCGCCTGCTTTACAAGTGGTAACTTTGGTGCAACTAAAACAACTAAATCAACTCTAAAAGAGTTGATTTAGTGGTTTTCAACGACGTTTTCTAAGTTTCTAATTGGAGCCGTATGTCTATTTTCATGAGCTAAAAAGTTAATTCACGCATTTTAATTAATTAGTCGACTTATGGCGAAGACTATTTACCCACATAATGTACCCTTGGCCGTAAGAGTCATCCCCAACAAGTCGCATAAGTGTAACTTTCATGGCATTTTATAAACAAATCTGTAAAGCTTAAAAAAACCACCCTGTATATAGCTGCAGTGGCGAATGAAATATCGCGGTTCAATCATCCTTACACCGAACTTCCAAAAACAAGTGTGAACGATTTAAAGAAACGCGAAGGTTCTTTACATCTGTGATTGTGTGTTTAATAACGTACGATAGCAGAATATTTTGATGGTGGCAGTCGTTTTCACTTACACATTTTTGATATAAAGGAACTGTCGGGTCTCAGGGACCCAAGTTCCTTGAACCCGAGAAGGACACACTACTAGACATGGCAGAGGATTGTCAAAATATCATCTAGAATGAGTAGGCAGGTCGGATGACACCGAACATCAAGAATCGGGCGTGGGAACAACGAGGTTCAAAACAGCGACGAGCTCGCCACGGCAGCTGCAAAAATGCCCGGAAAATGACGAATAAGAGGCGCCAAAAGATCAAGCCGCGATGTACGGTTCCTTGTGTCGACCTTATGTGCTCTCATCAAGGCGACAGAATCGTTCTGTGCCCTCATTGGACAGCTGCTGCAACCCTCCCAAAAGGACATCACAGTGACGCTGTGCTGTTCGAAGGGTAGCTGTGTAGCCTTCGCAATTTCTTTGCGCGACCTTCCGCAGGCACAAAAGAACTTGTCCAGTTTATATATTCCACAGTACGCCGATATTCTGACAACTGGCAACCGCAGTGAGCGGTTTCAGCACCTTGCACTGGATCCCCAACACGATCACTCAAACCCGAGCCAAGCGGCTCGGGTTTGAGTGCACTGAAAGTAGGTTAGCAGTCGTACTGCACTCGTTAAACTTCTCATGTATATACAGCCTAAACAAGTGTCGCCACACCTCACAGGCAGACTCGACCTCACGCCGTGTAAACACGAACGTCTAATTTGCTTCGTTTTTTTGCCTTGCCCAAACAAGAAAGCCACTATACAACTACTAGTATTTACACAGCTTTTCATTCTACTCGTGCATTAGTCTAATTTATTAAGGAACATATCTCAAGGTGTATATATATTATGCCATAAAAAGCAAAATTGAATCACTGCTATGCAAGGTTTGGCCAGTTTGTCCTTCAGCATTGCTTTCCTGACTGATGGAAAGTGTTACCTCACAAAATAACATTATAACTAAAGTCCTTCCCGTACGTTCAATTTGACTCTAGCACTAATTGCCGCTTGTCCTTGCATTAGGTGCAAGAGGAGGAGAATGCAAAGATTACTGCAAACAAGAAAGGGAAGTGGTTTCGGGGTATAGCCCTTTTCACGTCTACAGCTGAGCTCGATTATGACGTTAAGACAAAAGATCGCCCCCTTCAAAAGCTTAATGGCATCTGCCTGAATTAGCAGGACGCATGCCCCGCAGCTTGCGTCCTGCAATGCATGCAATCTTTAAAAGACACCAAGATTGCAATGGCTGTCGGTCGGCCATGGACAATATAAATGTGCAGACCCCGGGAGGCTGATTGTCTGCAGGGCAAGCAGGCCTACATGTTTTGGTCTCATGCGTGGCGTGAGCTTGTTTATGCATTCACTCATCTCTCAACTTCAGCTCAGCTGTGAGCGCGGTAAATATTATGCGAGCTGCACGAACAGGCATTCAAACAAGAAGCGTGTACGCGGACGCAGTGAGTGCCGTAACAAGATATACTTTATGGAGGCTTGATTGCTTCGGTGGGCGAGTTAATGGCAGTGTAGCACGAAACGGCGTTGCATGGAGCGTCGTTCCATAACTCGGGTCGTTCTTGAATTCCGCCTTTTTGCTGAACTAGGAACGATGCTGATGGGGTAGCCTTCCGCGCGATATGCGGATATAATTTACTGCGTTTTGTTCAGCTTACGAAATCAAATAGCTCAGCATAAATTACTGTGGAAAGGAATATTGCAATTATCTTGTTGTTGGGTCTCCCTGTATTGTAAGCGCAACACATTTCAGGACGTTTAATCTAGAAAAATTACTATGATCTCAACTTTCAGGAAAACTATTCAAACAAAAAGTTCCGGTCGAAATTTGGGTTCAGAAAACTCCGAGTTTCGCCTACTTTCTTCCGTTGCGTGGAAACGGCGAGGGATGAAAGGGAATGGCGCAAAATCGCTTCTTTGCGAACTTGTTCTGTCGTTGCTGGTTAGCAATGGTCGAACATTAAAAAATTGGCTAACTGGGTGTACAACTGTGAGTAATGTTTTAATAAATGTTATTCGAAGTAGAAGACAGTATAACGAAACGTCTCATTTATACATCCGATAGCTTTACTACCACGCACGTTATTAGAATCAGTTGATAGATCGGGATGGCCACTACAGGTAACATGATATGATCAACTGCTCGTTATTTTCTAAGCCGTTATTCAATAAAGCTTAAAGCTCTCTAATAACTTAAACAAATAAAACACGCATGAGTTGCCTGTAATCAATCGACTACTTGGGTAACGCACACAATATTCATTGCACTTTCTTTAAACCTTTCTAAATTTAAGGGTTCAAGTTTAACTTTATCTAAAAGTTAGACTCGCGTATTTCACCTGATCGTTCAGGCAACTGCCCCATTTATACAGAAATATTGTCGAGGTTATCCAAGGACGGTGAGACTTGGCAACATGCATCGATGCACCCCGTGCAAGCGCTTGAAGGGCGACGTTGAAGATGGTAGTTTTTGAACGAAAATGACTTGGGGTTCATAGCTCTTCAGCCAACAACAGCGTTGATTCATCCACGATATGCAGTGTTGATGCATTGTGCTGCTTGAGGAGAGGTCAGCCAGGTCTACCTTTATGCCGCCGCTGACCAGGCGCTGGCCTATCTCCCAATCACATCAAGTTACGCATTGCAATTTGGCGGAACACCCTCCTCGGAGTCTATACTTCGCTTACGCAACGAGAAACGTGCTTCTAACTATCAGGGCATTACCTTTTACGCGAATCCCTCGCAACCTTGCCATCCGCGTCAAGCACAACGAATCGCATAATGAGTGGTCTACGGGGAGTACGCGAACTGGTCATCCGTCTTGTCCATCTTGTGAAAAGAGGCACCGCTGCTTGCCCCTACTAGAAGTCAAGCGTGTATATATATATATTTTGTTTTTGAGGTGCAGAGGGATGCGTCTAGCACTACCCGATCAATTTCGGCGCTTACGCGAGCACTTGAATGTGACAGCGGTGTTCCAATGAGAGGTCGTCGCGAGTTTTTCTTGGTCGGGCGAAATAGGTGCGGCTGAGTGGGCTGACTCGAATTTGCTGAAGGGCTTTGGTCTGCACGATATGTGAGCTTGGCTGGTATGACTGGTTAGGACTACCTTCTAGGCCTAATGGCGGTCCCAAGGCAAAACTCAACGGGAAGTTAGCGCAGTTATGGGTTAGCTGATTGGAGGGTCGGAATAAATGACACACACGACAGGTGGTTTACGATTTTGAACGGTGAGGTTGCAGCGGTCTATTACTGCTTGTCGGTTAGTTACGTGTAACGAGAGAGGCTGGAGATTAAATCTAGTCGCCGGGGCTATGACTCACAATACGATCGGCTGAGTATATACAGAATTACCGTGGGATGTGAGACCTTGAGTTAAAGAACTAATTTCCACGAGAGCTAAAGGAGACCGCAATAAGCTTAGCAGCAAGTACTTTACTCCATACCTTGTAGTCAGCTTAGCGAATCTTTCTCTCTCTCTCACACACACACACACACACACACACACACACACACACACACACACACACACACACACACATACACAAAGACACGCAAACACTCACACACACACGGAAATGAAGTGGATTTCCTGTAAATGTTCGGTGTCAAGATGACTAGGAGTTTAGCCGAATTTTACGCAAGACGGCAACTCCGCAATGGTTGCGCTAGAAACACTCTCCGCAATATTCTTGCCCTGGAATGGGAAACTTGAGTTGCTCGGGTTTTTCTCCATACACAGTATAGGGATATATATACATATCTAGGAAATAAATAGAACATGTGTTTCATAGTCCGAATGGATATGACTCAGTCCCCTGTATCAGACGACGGCTGGTGCCACCTAAGAAGTCACCTAAGCTGTGTACGAATGTCGTGGCGAATTGTAAACGCTTGATTCGTCCTGTTGGCTACAAACGCGCACACACGAATGCCGAAGAAGGGAGCCGCGTTCCCCGAAGGGCTTCATCGACTGGGTTACAAGATCGTGGCATTCACGGCGGGCGCACTTGAAGGCAGGGGAACGGGCGACTGGATTTTCATTGCCAATTTGTTTGTCACCTCCTTCAAAAGTACCCAATTAACTACATGCATGATTGCTCTTTTTTTTCTTCCTCCGTGTTTGAAATCCTCGACGTTGTGTCTAAAGCGTATTCTATGTAGCTTGTCTCTGGCCTCATCCGTACCTTTGTTTCATTTAGCTTTGCTAGTTACTTTGTTTATTTGTTTGTTTGTTTACGTGTTTGTTGGCTTGTTTGTTTCAAGATGTAGCTTTGGCGAGCCTGCTCAATTATCATTCGAACTCGCACACACCCGTTGTGACTTTGTCGCTTCGGCGGCTTCTGTTCGGCGGTGTGTCGTGCTCATGGACTTGACAGTCGCGGGAGATTAGGCCAGAGTTGGCGAAGTGAGAGGCAAGTGGGAAGACACGTGTGCAGCAAAGACCCAAGTGTGGGCGCCAGTTTTGTTTTGCGCCTCGCCGGTTTCCATCATCTTGACTGTCAACGTGCATTCTTATCGATTAATTATTTTGGCGTTGGTTAATTTGTTCAATGAAAACAGCAAAACGTAGTTGACACGTTACTCCTTTCACAGTTCTAAGTAGAAATATACAATAGAAACCATAAGATATCATTTGCTTAAATTTGTTTAGGCCAGAAAGATCAAATCAAGAAAAAATTACGAAGATAAAAAGAGAAGAGGGCAATAGAGAAATAAACATTTCTTTTTATTAAACATTGGCTCACCGTGTGATACAGCTGGTCTGATACACGGCATGTACGCTGTATAAAGAAGCTTACAAAGTACAAACATACAGATAAGTGCCCTGCTCAATCGTTGCAACCACTATTGAAAAGTTTGAATGCTCCTAAGCTGCAGGCCCTGTTGTCCTTCTTCGTCGTACACGTTTCTGAACCTTTCAAGAAAACGTCACAATTTTCGAAGTGAGATTAGTCGAATCACCGTCTTCGTGCTCACGTTCTTAGATTTCGCGGAGAGCGTGCGAGGTTCAAGGCTTTGTTAATTTTGTCGGACGACACAGTAGCACAGTTGAGTCGAGATTTCTGAGAAGTACCTCCAAGACCCCCCGAGGTATCATATTATGTATGCTCATATGCATGCGCCCACTCAGGAGCCATAAGACGTCTTGCAACATTTATATCTAACAACGCCTAATTAAAATATATATATAAAAAAATTTACTGATGTCTCGTGGGAAAAAGTAACTATACCTCCGCGAAAAAGATTTAGGCGGTACCTTAAGTCGAACAGCGCCTACCATCGGCGTGTGTCCTCCGAGTTCGACGATGGTATTTGAGGAGCCTTCATTACATTTTACTCGGAGCATGTCTAATGCTTAAATAGGCCGTCGAACACACAGCGCGCTGTACGTGCCATCCCATGCTTGATTCCGGGTATTTTATTGGTTGAGACGCCGTGACGTCATACATTCTGGGCACCCGATTGGTCCAGACGGCCATTCATCTCAGCTACGGTCCACGTCACGGCACGGGCGAAGAAGGCTGGGCATTTACGTCGTAATTAGACCGATGCGTCCGGTGAGCGACTATGGGACTGTGCGAAAATTATGGTGCTTTATCTGATGGCGGACAACCTGTATGGCTCCCTCTGTGCACCGCTCGCTGCATGGTCGGGTGCGACGACATGCAGATGTAATCGTCAGGAAGACGCTATAGACCCGTGGTAGTCTGGAAAGATTGATGACCGAATTACCCGAAACGTTACACGAAAGTTGGTCCTGCATCCCTTTAAGCTTCGCTAATTGAGATGACTCGTTTGCTGGTGCCCTGGAACGATCAGTTTAGTTTACTTTGGAATCCTGTCTGCGAGCGTTAGCAGACGACTGGCGAGTGTGGTGTGCTTATTGCGTAATTGAGTATCGCCATTTTTTGTTTTTTGTTTTATTTTTCGTGATGATCGAGCAACGACGTAAGCGTATATGACAGATCCAATAACAATACCATTGTGCCTGGAACGCGTCTGCGGACTGGTGCGTTTTTTTACAGTGTCCAAACAAGTGCTCCCTCGATTTACGCCTGATGACGTCATGGAAGCGTCATGCCGTCGCCGGCCGCGATCCTGGTGGCGTCACGGCAGCTGTGGTGGATGTGGCAGACGCCTGTTCTGCCGCAGGTCGCTTTCCAGTTTGACAGTCCACGGAATCTTCGGCAGCCATGAGTTGGGACGCCGCGACGACACTGGCGTTTGCTCGTGCTTTACTACGTCGGATCTTGTACGACCAACCGCCAGGATCGCGACATCCGACAGCGTAACACCTCGGCTTTTCGGACGTCCTTTGTATGCTACTTTGGGACCGCTTTCGATGCATGGGCTGGATATATGACGCTACACGCGCCGGCCGGAGACGCGCTCCAGGCGGCCTAATAATACTCCTTGTCGGTGCATCGGTGTGTTTACGCAACAGACACACGCTGTCGCGGAATGCCGCGATGGCTCGTAAAAATACTAATGTCACTGACAACTTTCGAAACGTAGGACGTTGCCTATTATGATTAGGCTTTTTTAATTTTCTTCGTGATTCGTTCTTCGGTGATTTCATTGACTGATGTAAAAAAATCTCATAAAATATGGAACGAAAGTACACTATCAGAAATATGGGGTGTAGTGCTTACACCCTTGTCCCAAAACTAACATTTCGTCGTTCAGTCCACTGAAGTCGAACAGATGATACCAACTTTTACAAGCGGCTTGATATACTGTGTGATATAACTTCATAAATACCTAATGTACGCATCAAAATCAACTAAAAGTAAATAAAAAAACAGGTTTTGCAGCAGGGTCAACGAAACCTTCAGTGTTTTTCTGTAGTCTTTAATGCGTACATTAGCTATTTTAATACTTTGTATCACTCGACGATCAAGGTGCTCGAGAAATTTGGTATGGTCGGATCGACGTCAGTGAACTGAACGTCGAATTGTAGTTTTTGGGGCGTTATATATGGAACAAGGAGTGTAAGTACTACGCCCCCTATTTCTGAGAGTGTAAGATACCCGAGAGTTGCCACGCCACGTCAGTGACTACTATACCTAACGCACTTTCTTAGCTTCAGCTACAACTTGGCGCATGAATTGGTGCATGTAGCATCTTGGACAGTTCCACAAAATCCCGTTTCGCGACTCGGGCAGGTCGTCGTCGGTCCATCGCGGCCGACGAGCCTGTCGCTCCGTGACACTTTCCCGTCATCGTCATCCTGGAGATTGTCAATGTGTCACAGCTGTCATTTCTGTTGTCGCTAAACACAACCGACGCAAACGCGTGCACCAGCCTTCACTCGGTCCCGGATGCAACTCGACTCGCGGGGAGCCACGTCTTAACCGGTTCGCACCGGAGCGCCTAAGTGAAGGCCGGTTCAACACTTGCGTTTGAGTGAGTTTGACTGCGTTGCGGCGAGAACCGAAAGCGAGTCACCGACACATCTGTGCTTCGTATTAAGCGTGGAATCCAATCAAGGAATCATCTTGGCGCGCTACTAGAAGCAGCAGGGATGTCCTGGTTTCTCGCTGCCGCAACGCAGTCAAACGCAGCTCTCTGAGCAGGCTTAAGACTCCACTAAAGGCGGGGGTCACACTGCTCGTATACATCATACAAAAAGACAGTGTGCAAACACAAATCACCGCAACATCCGTGGTTCGAATGCCGCGCGCCTAAGTTTCTCTCCTTCAACTCAGTGCCATGCGGCATTCGAAGCACGGACTTCGCGGGGACTCGCGTTCGAATCTATATGCAGACTGCTCTTTTGTACGACATATGAGCAGTGTGACCCCAGCCTAAGGCCCCAGTCACGCTGCTAATACATCATACAAACGACGGTCTCAGACACCGTCCGATGCGCGTTTATAAAGAGTTTTAGGAAACCGGTTTTGCACCATCCGATCCCGTGCGATGGTCCCTCCGGTACGCACTGCGCCTGCGCTGCCACAGAAGATTCGCATATGCGCTCTTCGTACCGGAGGCCCCGTCGTACCGCATCGGATGTGCGAGAACAGTTCCCTAAAACTCCTGTTAGTGACGGTTACGATTCGACACCGCGCGTTTTCCCTATAGCCTGAGGTGTACGGTGCCGGGAAGCTTATAGCGAGTTCGTTTCACACGCACTGGCACCTTTCGAGTTCTCTCCCAGAATGCATCGCACTCGCAGGGTGTTGCACGAAGAACTGGACTCAAACGAACTCTCCAAGCGCACCGAGTGCAGAAGACTGATGCTGCCGCCATCTATGTTGTCGAAGAAGGTACCGACCTCAAAACGAAACTAGCGTTTTTTGTTCGGAATGATGGGTGGGGATGCGAGAGTGCAGTATTTACAGACTGCATAAGTTTCCGCAACCAGCTGTCTACAAAGCAGCTGGCTGCCATCTTTCAATTCGGTGTAACCGTTTACACTGAAGAAAACTGATGATGCTGTCCGAGCAGAAGCTTGATCCGTTTCAGCATGGCATTTTGCGTGAACCACTGAAAGGGTACGGCTTAAAGCTAGACTGTTGGAATATCTAGCAAAACTTTTCGTGTGACTTTCGATTTCGACCGTCATTACAGGTGGATCAGATATTAGCCTTGGTGAGGGCGTCGAGAACGGAGCTTTCTCGAACAAAATACGACGGGGCAAGTTAGCTGACGTAGGTAAATGTTAAACATGATGATGTTGCCCAAGCCTCGGGTAAAGTCACTATGTTTAGCTTTCTCTGATGCTTACTGGGATGTCAGAGGTTTCTGCTGGGGGAGTTTTGTCGACAAATATTCAATTTTTCACCCGCACACGGATGGTGATAAACATCTCGGGGGCCGCTGATGCGTTTGTTCCGGGCATTTCTTTACACAGTGGTTAATTTCAGCGTTTGTACGGCAACAGAGCGACTTAAAACCTCCAAATAAAGCACGGTTTGTCAATTTCTTTCTCCATGAAATAGCAGACGCTCACAATTCAAGCTCGCGTTTGCTTCCGTGGCCCGCGGGATAAGATTTCTATCAAAAAATCTACTTTTTTTTCGTTTCGGTTCCGCGACAAATTGTAGCAGACGAACCCTCGTCGTCTGCTCCCACTCCTCGCCGGCTTCGCCGGAGCGAGGCATGACGGGATTGCATTTTGGCGCACTCCCGATTTTCTCGGTGCAGCGAGTGCATGCACGCGTGGGGTGCCGCCGCTGAAACGAACTCGGAGAGTGCAACCACTCGTGTAGTGACGGCCGAAACGAACTCGTTTTACGCCGCGAGTGCGCACGCGTGGACACGAGTGCCGTGAAACGAACTCGCTAATAGACGATATCGTTTTCTTCGTGGCGGACTGTTGTGTGACGTTTCAGGGGGATGGGGGGGGGCGGGGGGCGAGAAAGCGTTCCCCGCATTTTGGGGAAGCTTCAGATACGGGGGGGGGGAGGGGGGGAGGGGGAGGGGGGGCAACGATTCTTTTAAGCCCCGAAATGACTCAAGTCTCGGGGAGAAGCTCCAGATAATGGATTAACGATTGCTTTTTAAGTCCCGAAATGGGCGAAGTGTCGTTACATTGAAGCGTATAGCTCGGTAAGTGGTTCTGTACACCAACTCGCTGTTTACGAACAAATCCGTGTTTTGTCAATCTAGTTCCTGCGCAATGTCCGCGCGCAGAAACCAGAATCGCGTATGACGAGGCGTCTGTGCGTGCGTGGGGCCGACTGCAGCGCCACCACAATGGCGTGACGTCTGGTGCAGTCCGTGCGGGGGAGTTATACGGCCCTGGGGAACGATTAGATAGGGGGCCAGATGTCCCGAAAAGTCGGATAATTAACTAAAATGTGTTCGTTAACTTTTGTTTTAATTAGCGTAAATAAATGCATGGTTGCTATCATAAACTAGATGAGGTCATCAAAAAGCACTAAATTTATCACATAAAAAAAAATCTTGAAGCACGTGAGAAGCGTCGGAAAGCGCCAACTCCGTGCTTGTCCCCGAGTAGTAACTTTAGCGCGCTACTGCGCTTCCCACACGCTCAAAGTCTTTCAAATATTTACTGAATTAAGGTTTTTGGATGAGACACAGCAAGTTGCTAATTGAAACCATATGTTTATTTTCACCAATTGAAGCGATAGTTAACTTTTTTTTAAATTATTATTTGACTTATAGTGACGATGAGCATTATATCCCCCTGGCCGCGTAACTCACCTCAACTGACCGCATAAGTGTAGATTTTACGTACTTTATAAAACAAATTTGTAAAGAGTAAAAATAAAAAAATAAAAGAAGACGATTTTAATAGGTGGAACCGTTCAGAAGGTGCAGAAGTTATTGTCGTGCAGAGCGTAGATTTGTTCGACCCTCGAGTGCACGTTTTCCTTTCGGTAGCAACGGAGCACTTCGGAACCTCCACGAAGCCGAGACTCCGGGCCAAGCCGCAGCCGTCGGGGTGGCAGCCCGGCACCTTCATGCAGAGGCCGTCCCGAGCCAGCGGGTAGCCCTCGACAAGCACCCTCAGGAGGGCACCGGCGACGTCGGTACTCTCGGCGTACACCGGCCCGAGGATGGCGCCTCCCAAGACGGACCTGCCGATCCTGCCGAAGCCGCAAACCACGTCCCGTCCAGCCTGGCGTCGAACGACGACCCTCGTGAACCCGTGTGGGTCGCGGACAGTCAAGGTGACCACCTCCGTTCTGTCGTAGCGGTGGACTGACCTGTCATACGCGATCACCTGTGGTGGAGAACGGAACGGCCTTGTGACGTTGTGGAGTAAGTTGTCCGTTGCCCGGCACCGGAAAAAAAAAACAATGTATAATACTGTCGAGACCGGTTATAACGAAGTTGGTTATAACGAAATAGCGGCTACAGCGAAGCGATCACGATTTCCCACTCCTTTTGCACTTCGTTATAACCGAAGTCGGTTATAACGAAATAGCGGCTACAGCGAAGCGATCACGATTTCCCACTCCCTTTTGCACTTCGTTATAACCGAAGTCGGTTATAACGAAATAGCGACTACAGCAAAGCGATCACGATTTCCCACTCCCTTTTGCACTTCGTTGTAACCAAAGTCGGTTATAACGACAATAGCGGCTACAGCGAAGCGATCACTATTTCCCACTCCCTTTTGCACTTCGTTATAACCGAAGTCGGTTATAACGACAATAGTTCGAAACCTCCCTAGAATTTACAATGTGCATATACTATTACAACCCAAAAAAGGGACATACGGACCTGCGGAAGCTGCATGCCAACGGGCACCACGCGAAGTTTCTTCGACGGTTCCGGTAGCCAGTCTGCCGTCACCGCTGAGCTGGTGAAGACCACTATGACCCAGGGTTCAACCAGGGCGAAGCCAGCGCGGTTCCGGTACAGGCCGACGTTTGTTGCGTAGCAGTTGAGGCTCGCGTTCGGAGTCGCCCATCCGCCGGATCGTGGTCTTCCACAGGCGGAGTCCCAGGCCACGGCCCCGGAGCTCCTTCGCCACAACGTACATGCCGACGCTGAAGAGCGATGGATGCTGCCTCACGCAGCAGCACGTGGCCACCAGCCGCCCTGTAGAAAAAGAAACACACTAACATGACCTTGCGACGAAAACCAGGAAGCACAGAATGTGTCCCGCTTAAAAACCGACGATCAGTTCGCGCTTTCCACTTTTCCCTCGCTTCTTCCTCTCCCCCTTCTACCCTTCCCATCTTTGCCTGTTTCCCCCTTCCCCATGGTGAGGAGGATCTTCTGCCTTGCAGAATCTCGAGTCTGGTCGTCGGCCTTTAACGACATTTATTTATCTTTCATTTTTTATCTATTTATTTCTTTTTTGCTTTTGTGTTTTCCATTCATTGTTTTTTTACTTCATTACATTTTGATTTACTTTTTGTTTGCTTTTTCTATCTCTCTCTCTTTCTCCTCTATTCCCTCTCCACAATCTCCACCCTCTCACTCCTTCCTCTTCCCTTCCCCTCCCCCAGCCTTTCACTCCCCCTTTCCTCCTCCCGATCCCTCCCCCACTCTCCTATGGTGCTTTCCCCGCTAAACTTGGCGGGCAAGCTGGACTGGTGTAGAGGTCACGTGACGTGAAGTCACGGCGTCGATTTCCCCGCTAAATTTATCGGGGAAACTGGGTTTGTGTGTAATGCTCCCAGCCTGTCGCTAATTCATGACTGTGGTTCATGAGGCTCGTTCATGACGCTCCTTCATGACTCTTGTTCATGACGATGTTCTCATAGAAAACGACCCATGAAAGACATTCTGTGTCAAAAATATACTGTATAACGAAAAGGCCAATTCGGTGTATTTTGTTTCTTTCTTTACATTGAAACTAGTCGTAGGCGGACATGGCCTACTCTACTCAAATAAGAATCAAAACTAAATTTCTATACTTACAAAAAAAAACTGCTTAATTTTAAGCACGTTTCGCATAAAAAAACTAACTTGCACGAAGTTGTTTGGCTCTAACACACCAGTCCTGGTGTCGATAGCGACGAAAAAACCTTCAGGGTCCGCCCGATAGAAGATGTTCAGGTTGTCCACGTCTCGATGCCGGCCCAGTTCCCTCCACATGTCAAGGACCTGGTCGACGTCATCAGCTTTCATGGTGCGGATCTGAAGCCAGTCATCGGCTCCGCCGGTGTGGTCCTCGCCCATTGTTGCCGACGCTTCCTACGCTCAGACTGCTGAGAACAGGCAGGAACAGGAAGGGCGAAAAGGCTAGTTGGGCGATTGCTCTAGGCAACTACGTTCCAAGCACCGTGAATACTTCGGGAGGAAATCAACAATCACAATAAATAAAGGATGTGGTGCGCTGCTCTTCGGTGCGTATGCACGAAAAAAAAATGCTTCCGTATACATGACGTGTACTGACGCAACATCAGCTGTCATTGTGGTGGCCTCGTTGCTAAGCCCGCACCTTTTGTTGCGTACACTTTGCACCACCAAATAAGTTTTTTTTTCTCGGCAAGAACTAGTATGAATGACCACCAACAGGGTGTGATGACGTCAAGTACAAGCTATGTCTTGGTTCGAATCCACGAATGCATACGGAGAAATCTCAAACTACCGTTGGCGTCTGGAAGGGGAGTTGCGCTACCTCTCCTGCCTCCTGCCCGACTCAAATGAGTCTCGGAGAAGGCAGTAGAGGTAGCGCAACTTGCCTTCCGGACGCCAACCACACTTCGAAATTATGTCGGTTTGTGTTTTTCTGAAGAAGATCAAATAGGCTCGTAATGCTCAATATTGCAGCGCGGGAATTTTTTTTTGTTTTTGTAAACGGCCGCGGTGCATTGCGTTAAGAAACCTACAAAATCGCCCGTCCTCATAGCGCCAACCAAACGTGCTCACCTTACAGTAATTTTCTCCGCTGGTTCAGCTTGAAAGAGAGCAATACAAAAATGTTTCACAGTGGAGCAAAACGCAGAACAGCATAGCGTTTCCCCAAACAAACCTTGGTTGGAACAGCTGTCCTCCTCCAACATCGAGTGGATAAAAAACATATAAACAACGAATAGTTTGTAACGCAGTTTCATGAGGACGTCATATATCATCGGGACTGCCACTTAAAATTGCGCGCGGCAGCTGCGGGAAACAACGCACGCAACAAGAAGAATGTCTGGCGAATCTTCGCGGATTCATACAGTGTAAGAAATGCGGAGTGTCTACTCTCCCCCAAATCACTTGCGGAAAGCCAATCGCTGTAATCTCCGCTAATCACGGGGCTAAAATTTTGTTTCTACCTAACGAAACAACAACAACAACAAAAGAACATAAATTATTTCATTGAGCGCAATAGATTCTATTTATCCGTGTCTCGATTTAGATTCTGCATTTTCAATGCCTCCTTTGGGCGAGGATGCACCCCCATAGACAACATCAGCGGAAGCACACGATCAGGTCTTTTTTTGCGCCGGCGTTTCACACGAGCTTTATTATCTATCAATCCGTCGAATAGTACGAAAAGGAGACCTCAAGTTCACATTCCATCCCTAGTTCGGACCACAGCTCTCTGAAAAACTGGCGGGTACGTCAAAGAAGCGCGTGAAGGACTGTTTCAGCTCCTATTATCCGCGATAGTACGTGTGTTATTGGCGACAAATTCTAAAGTGAGGAGTAAGCAAATGGAAAGTAGCCCTTTTTTCAAATGCGCAAAGTTCTTGTCTTCGAGGACAAAAACACAAAGAAGGCTTAGTCTCCGGTGCAAATCACCGTTCAACTTTTTCCCGTGGTTGCTCAGCATAATATCAAAATACACCTTAAGACACACCTTCGCGTTTTGTTTGCCCGGTCGCGACAAGACAACAAGATACTAAGCTACAGACGCAGCAGGCTTACAGAATCACTGAAAATATAGCTTTCCACCTAAATTGTACTGATTTAAATACCCCCCCCCCCCCGCCTCCATTTTTTCGGTACGAATATGAGCTCATCTTCCGACTCGGCGTCCTAATACCTTTTGCGAAAACGTTTGGTGATGATAGAAAAATACTATTAGATTTGGAAAGTAATCTGTAATTTGAGAAGTTACTCAAAAAACGCGAACTACCAATTATTTACTTAAAAATATAATTAAAAGTGATTAAATTGCTCGGAAAAGTAGTTACACTATAGCAACTCGAGCAGTGTGGTTTAATGACGTACGAGTCTGCTTCTGGCACTAGCATTACGTAGTGCTTAGGCTCAGGTGCGTCATGCCCGTATTTATTTTTTCCTACAATCGTACTTTTTCGTTTGCCTCTACTTTTCGCATACGGGTACAAATTGAGAGAGAGAAAGAGACGAGAGCATGGGGGAACGTCAGAACACCGAGCTCCGATTGGAATGATTAGTGGGCAGACGTAAAGCTATAGTTGCTTAGGTCTCTATTCACTCTTCGAACGCGTTCGAACACCGCACGTCGGCATCCGGCGTTTGGCGTTCGCCTTCGAGCGCGTTCGAAGCTGGAGTAGAGACAAAGGCAGCTCATCCTCGCGTGTCCCGGCTTGGAAGGCTGTTGTTTCAGTTTCTAGTAAGCCGGCCCTGGTCATCTGCAGCAAGGTCATCTGCAGTAAGATCATCTGCAGCAAGGTCATCTGAAGCAAGAGTATCTGCAGCAAGGTAATCTGAAGCAAGATCATCTGCAGCAAGATTATCTGAAGCAAGATCATCTGCAGCAAGGTAATCTGAAGCAAGATCATCTGCAGTTAGGTCATCTGCACAAGGTAATCTGAAGCAAGATCATCTGCAGTAAGGTAATCTGAAGCAAGGTAATCTGAAGCAAGAGCATCTGCAGCAAGGTCATCTGAAGCAAGATCATCTGCAGCAAAGTCATCTGAAGCAATGTCCTTTGCAGCAAGGTAATCTGAAGCAAGATCATCTGCAGCAAGGTCATCTCCACAAGGTAATCTGAAGCAAGATCATCTGCAGTAAGGTAATCTGCAGCAAGGTAATCTGAAGCAAGATCATCTGCAGCAAGGTCATCTGCAGTAAGGTCATCTGCAGCAAGGTAATCTGAAGCAAGATCATCTGCAGCAAGGTAATCTGAAGCAAGATCATCTGCAGCAAGGTCATCTGAAGCAAGATCATCTGCAGCAAGGTCATCTGCACAAGGTAATCTGAAGCAAGATCATCTGCAGTAATGTCATTTGCAGCAAGCAACGTGTATAATTCCCGCAAACGAACGCATTTTCACCGTCCACTCAGCAAACACAACGTGGCATATGAGAGCCCAAATACACAGAACAGAATTTGCGGCTCGAAATTCGCTTTCTTCCGCCCGAAAACTGCCGATCGAGAACTGGCCGGTTTGAGTCGCGCTTACTCTCTTTTCGTGGTCACGGGCCGTTTTCTAAGGTTTACACACAACCACCAAATTTATTCAAAGTCGTGGGTCATTGAAAGCACACACTCAATATTAAAAAAAAAAAAAAAACATGAAACCCATTTTTGTGACTTCCAAAAAACTGCAAATATGTTGATTAAAAAAAAAGTTCCACAGAGAACCGGCAGCATTCTGTGCGTTCGCTGCTTAATTCTCAACATGGCGTCGTTTCGCGTATCGTGGGGCTCGTGGGCTGGACGGCGATGGCAGCGGACGACGGGTGTGGGACCTCTACTTCAGAACTGTCGTTCGCGGTACCGGCGAATTCTGTCTGCCTTTGAAAGAAAAAATTTTGGACCGATCAAAAGAATTGGTTTTCATCCCGTACGACACACCCGACCACCAAGCCGATTTGCACGAAGGCGTCGCCGACCCGTCGCCCCCTTCTCGTGGCTAAAGACAACGCTCGCGCAAACGTCAAGCACGAAGTGCGTACTTCGAATTGAATATGCACGCGTACGATTTCTTTACTAGGTGCGAATGTGGCCAATGCGTGATGTTGCCCGACTTCGAGCCGGGAGTGCCTTTGCTGGAGGGAAATCGGCAGCAAACTTTCCGACCTACAGTCGACCGGCTGCATTACTACGGAGATTTCCCCAATAGCTCAGTGTACAGATGTTCGCTTCACACGCAGCGGACCCAGGTTCAATTCCAAATGTAAGCCTACCTTTTTTTTTGTCATGCATTTTGCGATATTTACATTTTTTTTTTACAATTATCACTGAAAAAAAAAAGGTTGTGGACGAAATGTCGCTAACTAAATGTTAGGGATTCCCTTTTTGACACCTGCGAACTAACTGTAGTCACTTTCCACAAAATGCAAGCAAAATGCAAGGAGCAGTAAATCGGGTAGCGTCCGCTTTCCGAGGTGCCCGGTAAATGTTCTACAGGAATTTCAGCCAGCCATTGGTCCCGATCCCGTTGATCTTTCGGAAACCTGTGCAGACTCTGCCGCACAGTGCCACTTTCGGATGCAGGACATGTGAGGCAGCTCTTCACGCAAAATCTTGGGGGTATTCTTTTCGGAGCCGATCACTGGAATTCATGACGGGCACTCAAACAGCGAGCGGAACAAACATAACTGCAAAGGAATCGCACGGGAAACGGTTCCCCGCAACGTGTCGTCTGCTACGACAAAAAAAAAAAAAGCGCACGGTCGGGTGTAGCCACGTGACTTCCGGCACACACTCTCCTCTATAGTTGTCCGACCTCCGTCCGCAGGGTTAAGTTTCGAGTAGTTGAGATTTTTTTTTTTGCTTTATTAAAAATATACGTGACTCTGTAGCAAAATATTAATTGGGTAGTCTTCCGGCACCATAAAAGAATCGCACTAACAAAATATTTAAAAAAATCATTTTTGGGGGTGTCAGTGTCCCTTTAAATGGGTACGGAAACGAAATTCCAGCGCTCGTTTTTTAGCTTTAATGTGTTGCATGTTGCAGCATAACCTCAAAGATACCAGTCTTTCGTTGAAAGGCACAAGAAAACTAATTTTATAGCTAATTAAACGATCTTTCAATGTGCACCTGGTGGATGCATGTGGAGCCTATTTGGGAGGTAATCTGGCAACGTTGGGGAACTTGCTACGTAGTCATGACGTAGCAAGTTCCATCGGAACAGCGCCGCTCTTTGGAATTCAACATTTTCCCTTCATAGCTTTCCTCAACTCACAAATCGCGCATTGTACCAAACCCTCGTTTGTGTACCCGGCACAGCCATTCTCCCCTAGGAGATTAGCACTGTAGCTCACACTTTTAAGCAAAGTTATTTTTTCCACCCTCGTTCAAAATTGGGTTGTTGGGATATTTATACAGCGTGTAGTTGGTCAGCCATTTAAAGTTGCGACGAGTCACTCGCTGTAGATGAGCAATTTAGCCAGTGCGGTACAACCGCTAGCCTGGGGTCTTTAACGTGCACCACGCAGTAGTGATACACGACCGCACGCCGGTACGATGCTCATCCAGATCGAAACGGGCAGGGGTGGGGCTCGAACCCAGGATCCCTGAGTTCTGCAGCGCGAGCATTCGCTCCACGCGCGTCGAGCTGGAGTGTGCGCTTTAGCCCACTCGGCCACCGGAGTGGGCTAAAATGCCTAGGGTCCGATTTAAAATGCCTAGGGTCCGGAGGAAATGCCTAGGGTCCGATTTTGGTCAAGGTGCTGGAGCGAGAGCGTTCTCGGCTGTTGATTGGACGTGGCGCCGCAGCTGCGCGCGTATTCAACCAGTAGGATATTTTTTTTAGGGGCGAAGCTCCTTAGGGTCTAGCCTTGTCCGTCCGTCCGTCCGTCCGTCCTTCCAGCGTCCGTGCTCACATAAAAAGAAAAGACAAATGTTTGCGCAGTCGACAGAATTCGAACCTGTGCGGGGAGACCCCAATGGATTTCTAGTCCATCGCCTTAACCACTCCGCCACGACTGCGGGACGAGTAGGGGCTCTGAGATGTGGTAGTAACTCAAGAGCTGGGGTTTCTGTCATGGATGAAACGTTGCATGTAGCCGCTCAACGTCTATACAAAAGAGGGCGCTGCGGTCAGATGCGTATATAATCGCGATAAACTTTGCATGCATTGGCTCAACGTTTATAGACGAGAGGGCGCTGCGGTCAAATGCTCAAATGCGTATTATAACCACGTTCCATACCACACATTCTCCTTCTGACATGGACCGTTGACTTAAGCGGTGGAGATGCGTTCCCACGGCTTCTGGCGGATCCAAGCTGATCCGCTAGAAGAACCACTGGCTCTGCATTTCACTGACCATAAAGCAATAATAATGAAGTAGAAACGCAACCCGGAACTCAGCACTACCTATGAGCAATAAAGAAAAATCAGCACCATCAGCACTACCTATGAACAATAAAATCAGTATCATCAGCACCACCAGAGCTTCGCCCCAATCAACATCATTCACCACGTGGAGATGCGGTCATTTGTTTACCTGTTCGCAATTTTATTATTGGGAAAATATTTGATGAGAATGTGTCACCAACACGCAAATAGTAAGAAAGGTCTCCAGGTCTTTGATGTACTGGCCTTTAGTACTTCTTCGCCCAATTAGTCAACGTTGGCTTGTGTACTGCAGAAGAACGTGGCTTCCGACGTGAAACAACAGACGATTACAATTCCGGCCCGTCACTACTTCGCCAATATATGCCGCCACCTGTAAACGAAGCGCGAGCTGTCCGTGGCTTCCAACGTGAAATAACAGACGATCACAATTTCAGCCCGGGTATGGTTTCACTTCGCTGCTTAGCTTGGTTCGTAGCAGGCGATCAACTTTCCTTTTTTCCGGTGTGCAAGCAGACGACGTACGGTATTTTCTCGGCTTATTTCCGTCTGCGTATTGCGCTTCGTAGCAGACGAACCCAGGTCTTCGCTTGCGTTAGCACACGAACCGTCTGCGAAAGAGATCTCCGCAAGCTCCGCGAGTGGAAACTTGGATCTCGCTCTTGCTCTCGCGATGACCAGACGGCATACCAGACCCTGTGCATGCATCCACAGCTCAGTGACTCAGCATTTTTCATTGCCGGCCGCTGATTGGTCGCTTTCATGATATATGTTTTCTTTTATATATCTATAGTCTCCCAGGGCTCTTGCTCGAGAGTGTTCGGAGCGCAACCTGACAGGTGTATTTCTTATCATCTCTGCTATTCTCTCCTAGATAGCGTGAGCGGACGCTGAGGGATTTGGCTTCCTCGATAGGTGCTGCATGCACCAATTCTTTTTTCTTTTTTTGTTATTAATTCTTTTTCTGGTTAAGGGAGATTGTGCAGGTCGTAGGTTTGGGACGCGGGCTAACTGCAAGCCGTCACGCGTCCATGTCTTATTATTTTTCTGAGACCTTTCTGTAGCAATCGTTCTTACGCTTCTTCAGATGCGTGCCATTGCCTCCTCCTTGTTCTTGCGGGTGTCGCTAATGCAGTTATCGAAGTTACTTTTCTCGAGCCTCTTCTGATGTCAAGCGAAATTATTCTCAGCATGAACTTGACTAATGAACGAACCGGAGATCTGCAAGAAATGCGACCAGGCAGATATAGAAATAGCTTGAGGTGAGTGCGTGCGTTATTACTAGCAACACGAGGCGTTCCATGACGCACGATTAACTCGAAACTTAAACTGAGGCTTTGCACGGAGAGCGAACGTGGAGAACAGAGGCTAAAAACTTACTTCTTACGTTTAATTTGTCTCGTTCATGTTTCAGTGGTTTCATGTTAAGCCTGCCGATTTTTACCTTCTTTCTATCAATTTAGATTCCGAAGAAAAATTTGGAATCTAAATAACTTGGTACATATTGCACTCGACAGTATCGAAGAAAAACAAGTTCGTCTGCGCTCTCAGACTCAATTCGAGAAGCATTGAACGGGTTATCAGCGTGACAAGACATGGAGATATACGCTGCTGCCAACGACTCCGTCTTCAAGGCCCACCAACGTAACATAATTACCCGACTTGTTCGTGAGCACGGCAGCAGAGGTCCGTCGGACGGACGCCAGGAGCTGTCAACGACTGGACGGGGGCAGTCGACTGTACGCTAGGATATTCGTACTTTCGGACACTTCGTGGGCCACGTCTCGTCGTGAGCATACACGTGTGAGGTTCGGTGGACGAGTTGGTTAGCGCACGCCAGCTCGGAGCGCGTGGAGCGAAAGCTCGCGCTGCAGAACCCAGGGATCCTGCGTTCGATCCCCATTCCTGCCCGTTTCGATCTGAATGAGCATATATCATACCGGCGTGCGGTCGTGTATCACGACTGCGTGGTGCACGTCAAAGGCCCCAGGCTAGCGGTTGCACTGCACTGGCTAAATATCTCATCTACATCTGAGACACCAGACGCCCATTGAGGCTGACTACCTTCCGGCTGTATAAACATCCGCACTACATTATCATTAAAGCTACACGTGTCATTAGCCTGGGTAACGTCTCTCTGAAGGCTATAATGGACGAGTGGCAATCGAAAGGAACCTACACAGCTGACTCAGAGTGCACAACCGTCACGACACGAGGCATTCGCACAGGCTCCCACAGCTGCGCTGTATCGGCAGCTGCAGGAGCCTGAGCCACGGTCGGAAAACAAATGTTTTAGTGTCCTGACCTCCCGGGGTATATTTTGCGCGAAATGTACCGCGCGCTTGCACCTGACGTCACTTCCGGATACGCTACTCAAGCAGCGTTTTCAACAAAAAACAAAACAAAAAGTCAACGAAGCTATGGAATCCCAGGTCAATGACCTTGTACAGGGAATCAAACCGAAACTAAACCGGGCAGGGAGCACTCACGACGTGTACATACTTCCGTCCTGCGCCGGCGCCGTAACCGAGGTGTCCGCGCCGCAGGTGACGTAAGACTCAGCCGTGCGACGCAAGCGTACAAAAGGAAAGGCGAACTTCACGGGCGCTCTTCGCCAGCTTAGTTTCGGTTAGAAGCCGTGTTACAAGGATTAGATTTACGGGACCGTGGCGTCCAGCCCATAGCAGGCAATGCGTAAGCGTTCAAAGCATATACAAGACACCCTTATTCTGGTTTAATCACGCTTAATCATAATTGGGCATAATGAAAAGTTATTAGCGAGATTTCCCCAGCGGCGCATCGGGAATCGAACCTTTGCCCTGCGCCATGAGGAGGAAGGAAGCAAACGGGATGCGAAAGCACCCAAACTAAGTGTGACTCATGGGAGCCTGTGGAAATAGGCGACCGTTGGCACGTGCAGATTTGGGGACGTCACAGGGCGGATCATAACGTTCCAGGGGTTGCGTAGCAATGGTAGGACATCGAGTACTTCTGCGAACGTGGGCGCGGTAAAGCCCGTTCCGTGGTGATAAGGTGTCATGCGCGCTAGCCGACGTGACCACCCGCAGTCTGAGATGCCTGAATTAGAATGCACGCGCGAGACATTCTGGGCTTCCTGGGTTGATCAGGATGATCAAGACAAGATTTGTGTTATTGATGCGAAAGAGAGCTTTCCATTAGAGGCCGGAGTTAGGTGAGGAGAACGTGCGAACCGGGGTAACTATTTGCAGAATTGCCGATTTTGTGATACATCGGCCAGACGGGCAGGCGTGTTAATGATCGTGTCCGCGTGCATGCGGCAAACACGCGAGCCGGTCATTTCCATTTATCTCGCCATCCATTGTAGAGATGGCCGTGCAAACCCTGTTCTCCATGACACCCGGACTTTGGCCAAATATAGAGACAGAAGTTTGCGGAGAGGTACCGAAGTGTTTTTGAGATTAGGGCCAAAGGAAAATATTGCGTCAGTGAAGCCCCTAGTGCCCTGTCAGGGAAAGAGTACGATTACTTAGAAAATAGTATGAACCGAAGTCATGAGATATTTTTGAATGGCCGTAGTAATGTGTGTGTGTGTGTGTGTGTGTGTGTGTGTGTGTGTGCGCGTGTGTGTGTGTGTGTGTGTGTGTGTGTGTGTGTGTGTGTGTGTGTGTGTGTGTGTGTGTGTGTGTGTGTGTGTGTGTGTGTGTGTGTGTGTGTGTGTGTGTGTGTGTGTGTGTGTGTGCGTGTGCGTGTGTGTGTGTGTGCGTGTCGGGCGTGCGTGTGTGTGTGCGTGCGCGCGTGTGTGCGTCTGTGTGTGTGTGTTTTATTTCAAATAAACTTTCAGTTGCGAGGGGGGGCTTGTCTCCCTGAGTCTCGGTGCTGTGTATTTTAGGCGCTTTTAAACCTTCGAATATAGAATTAAGGAGTACCTCAGCGACATGCTCTCTTATAAAAGTTTTGACGGAGTGTGCGAGCAACAGCGCACGAAATGGCTAATGTCAAAGTATGTGTACTAAAATTTGAGTCCCAGGAATGAACACGATAAACGTGAATCGGCCTGAGCCTAACGGTCTAGAAACAACAACGCTTCGCAGACATGAACAGAACAGGCAAGGTGTTTGAATCTGAGAAGATATTGTACAAAAGCAAGCTGACAGCCGCATGTCCCTAGCGACGCGAGACCAGTAGAACGCATAAAAAGGGGAGGGAGGAAGTGGGGGGCGGCGGCGAAGGAGGGAGAGCGGCAAATATAAAATAAAGCAGAGGCTAGACCATGTATACGCATTGTCACCTGAGTGTTAGTTTGATCGCCGCATTTCGCACGGAGATAGTTGCCCGAAGGAAAAATCCGACCTGTGAATCTGTTTTCCATTTCTACTTCTTACCTCCCACCACGAGCCTCCTGCTGAGCCTCACGCTATTCTGCAGCTCCCAATCTGGCCGTCACGCGATCCTCCTTCCTCCTCTCGCTTAAACATCGCTGCCCCGACGTTTCTTTCGTGTTCGCAGCCAGTATTCGCGCTCTTTTGTGCATCGGTGCGTCAAGGCGGCTTCCAGTTTCAGCCATGGGAAACAGAAGGGTTTGAACTTTTAATTTTCGAACGTTGGATCGATTACCTGTTTTGTCTCATCTGTTACGCTCAGGCCGTTCCGAGTCAAGCGTGTAGCGGAAACTATATAGTTGAGCCCGCTTATAACGAACTCAGAAATAACGCGAAATATTGGATATAACGAATCTCTACTTTGTTTCAGCTGAAGTTCGAACGCTGGCGACACTACCGCAGTAATAGGATTATCATTAAGCAGTCAATAGTCAATATGCGTGTTTTGTTTATGATTCGTTTAGCGATGATAGAACATATACAGAAACATGACGAACACCATGATGGTGCGCTTTTGAAGCTGTATAATTTATCCGATCAGGCTCGTAGCATCGGCTGCGTCAAGGCGTAGCAGGTGGAACAAAGTATAAAGTTATTTTTACGCTCCCGGTTGTGAAAAAAAAAAAACGGAACGAGCTTTATGTGCGTATACGTAGTGATAGCTTAAACTTCCCGCAAGCACACCATAAATTAATACGTAAGAGTCTAAATTAGTACCGACAAATCAAATGAGAAAATACAATTAGGTCACTAGGACGCACTTTTTGCCTAGACAGTAAGAGAAAAGTAATTCCGGTCGCTATCGCATATATTTGCTGCTTTGGGTGAAAATATGATCATAATAAATTATGGCAAGCGTGCGACACGACAATGGCGCCACGATGGGGCTCGTAGCTGAAGAATTTCGCTTACCCTAGTAAAAAATCATATAGGTATAAGAAATTTCTGTGTCCAATAAACGCATAGGATCAAATAAGGCCATATAAGAACCCACAAGAACGTTATAAGAACAATGTGAGAATATAAAAGAAGTTATAAAAAAAAGCTTCTTATCAGTTTGTGATAACTTCTTATATAATCTTATATATTTCTTATGTTGTTCTTATACATTCTTACAAGGTTCTTGTATGTTCTTATATGATCTTATTTGGTCATATGCGTTTATTGGACATAGAAATTTCTTATAGATATAAAATGTTTTAGTAAGGTAGACTAATACCCCTGTCAGACGGGAAAGTAAATGTCATTTTGATCGAATGTCATTCCACCGCTCGGCGAGATCAGCTCAGTGATCCTTGTTCTGCACGGGGCGCGTGCACGCTCCGCGTGGCGTATTATAGCACAGATTGGCCAAGCTGTAATGTCATTTTGCTTAAATGTCATTTAACGTGCCCGTCTGACAGGGATAAGTCACGGTTGGCACTAACTCTTTTTACAAGAGACTTGAAAATTGAGAACCAGGGCCGGCTTTCTAGGACAGCGTCTCAGCTGAGACTCGGTGAAAGAAAGCACTGCAAAGGCTGGGATCGAGAGGCGTCTTCAGACGCACTTTGAGTCCTGCTCAGCTCGTGCTCTGGCTTTGGCTGTGCTTTCTTTCACCCAGTCTCAACTGAGACGCTGCACTCAGCAAGCCGGCCCGGATACCTTGTATGCGCTAGCGAAAACTGGCACGATCATATCAATCTAAGTACATTTATTCGTCTGCCAGCGAGTCAGGCACGTAGCCAGGAAGGGGGGGGCCCATGGGCCCCCCTCCCCGAAATCTTCCATTTTGCTGGGACCTCCTCTCCCCTCCCCTCATACAGCATTTTGTCATGCCCCCCCTCCCCCAAGACAAAATCCTGGCTACGTGCCTCGCTGCAGCAGCGAGTCAGGCACGTAGCCAGGAAGGAGGCCCATGCCCCCACCCCTCCTCCGAAACAAAATCCTGGCTACGTGCCTCCAGCGAGTGGAGACTTATCTGACAATTAGAGGAACGAAGCATGTATAATTCTCCCGTAAATTTCATCAATGAATGTTACCTGTAAATGTCGTCGTCCGCAGTGATTTCCGGACCCTCACACACACAAGCGCTTCGTGGAGGCATAATCCAGCGCAGACGAAAGGAAAACACGACGCTGCGTTATCGTAGTGGCCGCTTACAACTGCGGGGGACACGAATGACCCCGAGTTCGTCGGAGCAACTGCCGCGGGTCGAGTAATGCGAGAACACGTACCAAGCAACACTGGACGCGGGTAGGTTTTCGAACGTCAAGGTACACGAGACAGTTACTCGGGAGCGAGATCGAGGAATACGGTGGGGGAAAGGTGCAAGACGCGTTCGCCGTGGCGTCGCCGAACGCCTTCTCCGCCAAGGCGCTCTGGCGCATCAGAAATTAGAAGAGGTCGAAGCGGTCACTATAGCTGCCAAGGTCGGTTGGAGGGGCACGTCCGTCGCTGGACGTTTTCTTCCGCGGTGGAAATACCGGATGTTTCGCACGATGATTTCGGAGTTCCTATAATATGAGACCATCATTCGTCGTTTACGCAAGCGATCTGCGAGTTGTCAGAAGTCCAAAGGAGCCCAACTTGGGAGGATGTTTTACACTTCTATCAAATATAAAACTCCGAGAACAATTGCTTTCGTACCTTGATGTGATCTGCGCTGCGAGGGCTTAGCAATAAAAAGCACTGGGGAAGACGACACAACATGCACAAGTAGGCGCAGTTTAATCGGAGTTTGAAAAACAACCAAGTAGCCCAATGCTAGGCACTGGTGATTTGGTTCTGGTCTTGTGCCCTTCTGAATACGTCTTCTAATTCTAAAGCGCTGGATGGCGACAAAAAATAAATAGAATATGAAGTGTTTTACCGTCTTCTCAATGCGGTCGGTTATACACAAAAACTAAAGAAAGGGGAAAGAAAAAAACATCTGCGAAGTGACCGACTTGTGCCTGCCCCTTCGGCACGGAAATCGTGAACAAAATATATATATAAGAAACGGCCTTCTTTTTTTTGCCAGAGTGGAAGATAAAAATCAAGATGATTTAAATCGTGATTTAAATCGACTTGAATCGGGATATAATTATCACACCTATTTTACTATGATGGTTTAAATCAAACGTTTCCCGCAAAATATAATCCAAAAATATTTTTATTTAGTGCTTATCGTTTCACACGTTCTGCGGGCATTTGTTTTGCACTTAAACTAAAAAATGATCACGCGAAAAAAAATATTTTTTTTTCGCAATTTTGATATATATATATATATATATATATATATATATATATATATATATATATATATATATATATATATATATATCTGCTGGACGGAAGCAAAAAGGCGGTGCTTTTCTGGAGTGATCAGAACGTTCAGCTTTTTTTTTCCTGCCTTCCACTGTGTTGGTCACTTACATAACGTACACTTGTAAGTAAATCATAAAACAAAAAAGTAAGTAAAGTTTTTGTTCTCTCATGGCGGATCTTACAAATGTATAAACTTGTTAATTACATTGTACTTTATGTTTTCAATAATTATTTCTCCCTATTGTTTTCATTTATCAAACAGATTGACCAATAAATCTGCCATGATTAAAAATGCATATAGCAATAGATAAGCACTATTTCTTCTCTGCCGTAAATTAAATCAAACTATAGTATTCAAATCAAATATATCTGATTTATTTAATTTTTTTAAGTGATGATTCTTTTCTTTTTTTTTTATCCTGGTGTTGGCAATGTTTCGCTGCGGTCTCCGTGAAAGTTCGATAGCACTGATTGTCCTATACCAAGACTATGTTCCAATGATTAACTTTTATGTATGTTCCATTCAATAAAGGTGGTCGTACACGGCATGCCGCCGTCGTTTCCGTCCCCTATCCCCTCTTACGCCGGCTCCTTCCGCTTGCGAGGCATTGTGAAAACTGCGGCACATTCACTGGAGCGACTCTTTCCTCGATCCGCGTATGCGCCCGATGGGGAGAAAAGAAGGGCACCTAATAACCATCACTTGACTTGTCTTTCCCTAGAGGCGCATTGCAAAAGCTTCGGACTCAAAATCTCTGGGTTCGTGGGTTCGTTTCCCCTTGGTGGACGTTCGGGATTTTTAATGCGCTTTGACGAAACCCCGGTGGTGTCTTTCGTTTGTCAGCACCAGGGAGAGAGAGAGAAGGAGGGGGAGAGGGTGACGCGTGCGACGCTTCCATTGGTCCGAAGCACTGACGTCAGCACACGTCAGCCACTCCCACAGGGTTTCGTCAGATCGAGCACTTTTGTTTTCGTCAGACACGCCCACAGCTGGCGCGGAGCAAGAGAGAAGGAGACGCCGCGCAACACCCCATAGATAACAAAGCCGTATTGCTGAATGAGATGGCGTCATCAGAAAAAGCCAACGGTGGACACAGATTGGAAACGAGTGCTGCGTCAGCACTCGTCTTCGAGTCAAGTTTGAGCCGAACGTTGACGAAATCGTCGTGTCCAATCTGTGACCAGCGTTGGCCTTCTCGATGATGCCATCTCATTCAGCCCTACGGCTTTGTTATCTAGGAGGTGTTACGCCACAGTGCGGTGGAATGTGGCGTGCTCAGTTGCCGCTCTGCCGTCGCCGGTTGTTCTTCGCTCTGGGTTTCCGTAGCAGCGGTGTGTGAGCTGTGACGTGGGTGTGTAGTTAAAACGATGGATGCGGTTCCTTCCACGATTGATATGGATGCGGTTCCTTCCACCAGTTGTATGGATGTAGTTCTTTCCACGAGTGATATGGATGACCGTATCCCAGGGCGTCGACGTATTCTGAGAGACAGAGTATAGAAAAGGGTGCAAAAAGCTACAGGAAGATCCATTGGTGGATTCTTGAGGAATCCCTTAGCACGACTCTTGGGAATCGCCACACACGTCCCCTTTGCGAAACGCTAACACTGACCACGTAACGAGGCCAAAAACAGGAAGCAAAAAATAAGAAAAAGCAAAAGAGAAAGCCAAAAGAAAAAACTGAAGGAGTAATTAGCGTTAGCGTTTCCCAGGGTCATGCTACCGCATTCCTTACGAATCTACCAATGAATCTTCCTGTAATTTGTTTCCTCCTTCCTTTCTTATCAATATATCTAGTGATCCCTTTCCCGCGCATGCGCGCGCATTTTAAATTATGGATAAGTATTTTCCGAAAAAAGCTGCCCCCCCACCCCCAAAAAAAAAATGTAATCGCATTTAAGAGTTGACGCGAAGTGCAACTCTTTAGCCCGCTCTCTTTAAGCCGGGAAAGAGCAAAGCTCGGACAATGGTCCGAGGACCTTCAAACATGAACTCGGAAAGACTGTGACTCTTGAAAGCGCTCCGAGAGACCGTTTCCAATTGGGATACGGTGAATGCAGGAGCGCGTCTTCGGCTGATCTGTTTACCGTCCTATCTCGCCCACGAATCGAATGTGGTCTCGAAGTGGAGACAAGCTGCGCCACAGGGGAGCCGGAGTACGTGTCGCGCTGTCGGATGTCAGGATTCTGGCGATCGGTTGCCGTAGATACGCTGGCGACAAAGGCGAGGCGGGCTCAAGGGCCGCCGTTGTCGCAGCGTGCCAACTCGTGTCTGATTTGACTTCCCTCGACTGTCTGGCTGCAGGGCGCCTTGCAGCAGAACAGCCTCGTGCCGCAATCATGTCTACTGCTAGGCCACGGTCAAGATAGCGGTAAGCAAGAGGGTAACACTTTTATTACTTAATCAGGCGGAAATAGAGGGACCAATTACAAGGACGCAGTAAACACATTAGTCGGAGGCGCTCTCCGCAGGCACCACATACCTCGGAGAATCGGGATCAATGTCGGCATTTACACTGGAGTCTATTCACAGCGCCAGATGCACTTCGGCCTCCCCCCTGTTATTATGACACCTCCCTAAGCTCGGCCGTCGGGGATATCCGTAGCAATTACACTCCCGGGAGGAAGACGTAGCGAACGTAATTGGTAGAGAAATTCGCCAACCAAGCGCCCACTCCCGCGTATGGTGAAGACCGACTTCGAGGAAGGTGTGGAATTCACATCCGTATACAAATTGAGACGCCATGAGTTCGACGTGCCCTACGACGTACTTGCGAATCTCCAGGCCCCAACGCCTCGAGCGTAGTGCAGGTAAAGGGTGCATATTGTAAAGTTGATCGCTCTCGGCGGAGGATCTTGACCGGGCAGTTAAGTTATCGCTGGATCTGCAGCGAGGAATGGCTGTGGTACACCTTCCCGATGCACGAGGGGGCGTCGGGGGATAGGCGGAAAGATGGACGCCATCTTAGGCGGGGGCATGGAAGCTTGAGGACCGAGACGCCTTTCCTTCCAATTCATTCCAGGCACGTCGCGTCAATTGCTGGAAGACGGAGAGTCCAAAATAGTTAAAGACGGATGCGTAAAATAAAATATGAAAATTAATACACAGAGTAATGTTTTTGCCCGAATAACCAATCAAACTAAAAATACTTTCCCTTTCAACCTGAACAATTAGGCGGCTCTCCTTTGGCCGAAGTAGACAGTTTGAAATATTTAGGAGTCGCAATTTCAAGGGACTTAAGTTGGAGCGAACACATCCATGAAAATTGACGTACTGCAATTAGAAGAACTTTGACATCGAAGGCGAAATCTGAAATTTGCTTCATTTTTAGTGAAACGAATGGCGTACAAAACGCGTATTTTAGGGCGACTTGAGAATGCGCAGGAATGGTGTGGGGCCCTCGTCGATATATTTGAATTGACGAACTTGAGAAAGTTCAAAGGAAGGCGGCAAAATTTATTTCATCGAGATTAAAGCGACATGATTGCGTTAGAAATATGGTTACCAAACTTCATCTCCCATTGCTCTAGGCAAGACAAATATGACGACTAAAGATGCTTTTTATGATTTACAATGACTTGTACAAAGAACTCAGTTGTACTCGCAAGCATCAATTAAAACTCCAAAATATCATGCCTACGCATATCGGTATTCATTTTTTCCTAGAACTATATGTGGCTGGAATGACCTACAACAGAATATTGTGCCGATAAACTGTTCACAGGAGTTTACAAAAGTCATTTCAGATTTATACAATAGTGTCTGTTAAATACTTTTTTTATTGTTCTTGTCACATGAAGCGGTAAATATTGACTGTTCGGATATATTGTCTGTACAATTGAAATGCAAAATGTTTCAATTATAGTTTTTTCTTTTGCATGGTGCGGGGCCCCGTCCATTTCTAGTGTGACGTCATGTGCATAGGCATATATAGGCAGTTTTCATTGACGTCATTATGTCCACCATTTTGTTGTTATAGGCCGGAGGCATGCACTCAAAGTCAAAAGATCTATCTGACGCCATCGAACATGGAGTGCGAAAAGGCCTATGGGTTTTATAGCGCTAACAAAACAAAATGGAGGATTGCCGTAATGTAAAAACACCGTTCGAGCGCGCACGTGCAGCCAAAGCACGGCGGAAGGCACTGAGTGCGTGCTGGAGGCCGGACTTCCAAAACAAACACGACCTCTCGTTTTAATTAAGTCAGTGACTATTGTAATAACGCTTGAAGTAGGGAAAGGCACAGGCCAGTTTTCATCTAGGTGGTATTGGCTCTACTTGCAACACTGAGGGAGGTGGCGCCACCCGACGGAGAAGGCGTGAAAGGGGGAGGGGTGGGGGGAGGGGGCAGCGGGAGCTATCACCTAATTGATTGCGCAGCGAAAACAGGCATTACCTGGCGGCAGAAATGCGAAACAGAGGAAAGGGGATGAAATGAACGAGGTTGGAGTTACGAATTCAGGTCACCTCCGAGAGATCCTTCCTGTTGAGTTTCGTTATGTCTATCGTCTATATTTATTTTAAATTTGTGTTAGTCCTGGCGTGGGTTGTCGGTAATATGAGCATCGCGTGAATATGGGCAATTGAAGGAGGGACGCGCGCTCACGCGATGCCATAGCCGCGGAAGTTTAATGGGTCTTTCAATTCAGCATGATGACTCGGTGAACGGAAACCTGAGCTCAATGCGATTGATAGCGTAATAGATTGTCTGAGAGAAGTAAAGAAACTAAACTAGCATGAAAAAGTGAAGCTGTCGGGACCCTTTTTTTCTTTAATGTGATCGCCGTCGTAGTCAGCTTTCATTATCATTTTGTAGGTGTTTCTTCTTTCAACCTCTTTACAAGCGTGCAGACAAAGCCACGGTCCTGGCCCAGTTACGTTTTTATTACTGCTTCAGTGGTTACTGGAGGCAATTTAAAACGTTTTGTGAAATATTTAATTTAAGATTACGCTACCAAAACGCAGGGTTGAGGCTTATTAACGCTGCATTCACACTGGCGAGTCAACCGCACACGCAAAGCGGTTGCGAACGCGGTTGCTTAAAGATGCAGTACAAATTCACGCGCGGTTGAGGATGAAAACGAGCGGATCCGCTTCGCGGTTGCGATTCGAACACGAGTGTGAATGCAGCCTACGGCCTGTTGACACATGCACCACAGCGCTACCTCACCGTCGTTAGTCAGTTCTGGAAACCGCACTCATATTGCTTTTACAGCGCTGACTTCGCGCTCTATATATAGCGATACATCGCTGATACAGCGCTCCAGCAGTGTTAGTGTAACGTTCAGGTCGGCGCTTCGTCACTGCTATGTTACGTTCATGTCAGCGCTGAGTTAAGTGGTCTTTACAGCACGATCAACAATTGGCTTCAACAACGACAACGGCAAGACCGAGGACAGAAACGCCAAAAAACCTAACGTTACGGCAGCTAGATTATATAAACACGGAGTGCTGCGTGTTCCGTATGTCAAAACTCCCACCGGTTCTGGATCGCAGTTACAAGAAGAATTCTGGGTTACCTTGGATTCTTAAGCAATGTCGGAGGAAGAACCTATGTGCATCCTTGGATTAGCCCTCACCCCAGCCGGTTTTGATCTTGATGAACATTTTTACCGGCGTGCGGTCATGAATCACTCTTCTGTGTGACGCGCGTTTAAGACCCCAGACTAGCAGAGACACTGCTCTGGCTAAAGAAACGATTTTCATTTGCAGCGGAGACACCGTACGCCAAATCGGGTTGATTAAAGGGGAGTGACTCTTGTCCTCTGCGCGAATACCGCGAGTCCCTGACGTAAGAGGGACCATAGAATAATTGTTCAACTTCTTCCTCCCTATGCTTCCTCCTCAACTCAAAAAGCGAAATGAGAAATCACAATGTCGAGAGGTGCTTGGGCGCCGGTACGATGACTCCAAGCTTACACCGTCCTCTTTAATCACACCATGGAACTTCTTATTCGCGAGCGATGAAAGTGCCGTCACGGCACTCATTGGCCACGAACAACGCGAATTTAAATATTCGTCGACGGATTGATTGTTGACGAGCGCATACGTCCGTGTGATGCAGCGGCTCCTTGCTCGACTGGAAACTATACGCAGAGAAACTCGATGGTGCTTCGTTTTCTCACTGCTGACCGTCAGGCGGCTGCGGCAAGGCAAGCTCCTTCTGCGAGTGTCTAGAAGGCTCGAATAGGCAAGCGTAGCCTGTCCTGTTTCTCACTCAACTGAGACAGATGTAGTGCACGTTCTACCCACGCGGTTATGTTTTCATTTTCATAGTGCACAGAAGCTTGGCATTGCACGTGCTTGCACCAGCAGAGGAAGTTGAAGTATCCTCACGACTATCCTCACTCTTGGGTTGTGAAAAAATTCCACCAGGCGGCGACACCCAAACTTCTCACCGCGAATCGCTTCCGGTAGAAAGGCATACTTTACGTCATGGCCACGTGATTTCACATGTTGGTGGCACGAGTTCGGTCTAGACGAGGAGAAATGCAGACGTGAAGGAGAGATTGAAAGAAAACGCTCGCTTTTGTCCTTGAAATAACACCGCAACCGTTCCTTAGTTCAGTGGCGTTGCGTGTCGAGTATGCTTGAGTCTCCCTATAATCCGCTCACCCTTAAGCTGAGACTAGAAGCTCCGCCCTCAGCGCGAGCTTTCTGCCCTTGCTAACGTCAAGTGTGAACGCGAAGGCACGCGCAACCAAAGCACTGCGGAAGCCAGCGAGCTCACGCTGAAGGTGGAGCTTCTAGTCTGAGCTTAAGGGTGAACGGAGTATAGTGCCAGTAAACTCGTGTAAAGTAAAAAAAAAAATTAGGCGAAATATTGTGGCAAGCCTTTCATTTAACTTACGTTGTAGAATAAACATACAACACAATTATCGGAAGCAGAAGGAGTTTCTGCGAATCGCTATAAAATCCGCATAGTCAGTCAGACCTCCCCGCAGTGGAACAGAACCAACCCATTCGTCCCCGTTTCTCTCATTGTGTTTCAAAACTGGAACACTTTCACCCTGAACCGATGGAGAGAAAGATGACTGACAGTGCATCGAGTTTCATCGATAGCGTTGCGGCGCCTCCGAGGATAACAGGCTATGATCATCATCATATAGTCGTCCGCGCAAACCAAAGCCGGTATTCCTTTGTCTGCGTAGCTGCGTTCGGAATAACAATCGCATCCGTTTTTGTTTGTTTTTTGTGCCTTTTTGGGGTTTAGTATTGGTCAGGAGACTCCCATTGCAAACGCCTTAGACCTCTTGTCCGGTCGTTCCGACTGTGCCACGGTGTTTGTGTTATGGGGAACGTTGCTTGTCTTTTTCCATCTTAGCATGTTGTTGCTTACCGTCCAAGGTTTGCGAACGGCTCAGAGACGTCCTTTAGCTGCCTTGGTAAACATGTACCCTAATCCTGTTTGTAAAATAAATTGAAAAAAAGAAAACGAAACGGGATCATTGTGGTCATTTTTATAGAAGAGGAAACTCCCGTTCCTTGCGGAGTGGTTAGCACTTTCGTATCATGCTTCCGTGTTTATGGACTAATAGGGCTCTTCACGCAGCTAAAGCCTTTTATTTTTATTTTTTGTTTCAATGTGATTCACCATAATGGAGTGGGTGTAAGATGCTTTTTATCAACTGGATTCTGACATTTATTTGTTTGTTTTTATAGCTCAATAATGCTATTTGAGAGAGTGCAACGGAATGTTCGCGACACGAAATTGAAGAATATGCATGTCTTTTGAGCATCTGTTAATCTCCAACTGAATTGTAAGTCGCCGAGAACAGGAGTTTGTAGTTTGTCATTGAGACTAGTTTGTACAGAGGAGCCGACCATGTTAAATTACTTCTTTCTTTTCCCACAATTTCGTTTTCCTCTGGCCGTATTATTGGCAATTTTCTCAACTCACTTCATATTTTAATAGGACCAATGCAAGCTGGCATTCGTCCGGTACTAGACGAACCAGATATTTCGAACTATTGTGTATTATTTATGCGCATCGGTGGGCGGAGAGTGCTCATGGTTGTGAAAACTTATAGTCCGCTGGATTAAACCACCATCTTGACAGGTACCGCAAAAGACCGCACCTTAGTTTTGCTAGTTTGTGAATATGAATAGGTGTCCAGCTTCCGACATATATTGTACTGTCGGCGTGCGACTTAATGTCAGTAAATAGCCCTAAAGTAGGCATTTTAATATTAAGCGGCCAACGTCCTTCTAGTCTCTGGATACGATTTATTAGACGGTGCATATAACTGTTTACCAATATGACTGGTCTGCCACTTAAACTCCAAGAACGGAACAAAGTACATGTGGGTTATAAAACGAACTATATTGAAAGATGTATGAATATGGCGCCTAAGTTTGTACTTTCCGCAGAAGTGAACTCAACAGGATCAAGCTCACTGTTTCATATCGGAAAACACAGGCGGTGGAAGGAAAGCGCCTTCTGTGACCATCGTGCAGAAAGAGAGAAAAACAAATGTCTTGTTTCATCCCTCGGCTTTGTCAGCCCTGCCATTCTGCTTTCAAACATCGTATATGAAAACTGCGCTGTTGGACTGTCCAGTACTGATCGAGACAACGTAGAATAAAAAGAATGTAAACAGGAACAAAAAATATAATAAAATATGAAGTCAAGTGTGAGTGCGTCGCAACAAGTTTTTACAGATTGATTGCTGCGAACAAACCCGTTTATTGTTTTCCCGTCGAGGCCGGATCAGGCGTCGGTAAAGCGAAAGTTTTTCCGCATTCTTTACGAAAAAACAAAAAAACCGACCCTATGCAATTTCTACTGCGTGAAGAAACGGTAGGGGAGACAGTACGAAAATACTGACAAGTCAGATGATAATCTAGTGCCTCGAAGGCACTAGATTATCATCTGAGGGGGAAGTTGTGGTTCCCGACGTCGCAGCTACGAATTCGCAAGGAAAATCGCACCATGTGAATCGGGTTTAGAATTGGAGAATTGAGCGAAGTTGGAAGCCCTCCATGCTTTTGAGATAACTTGGCTACGTGAGCGAACATTACAAGCTGCATCCTCAGTGGTCTCGCAGGTAGTCTCATATTGCAACAATACTTTGAGGCGTTACACGTAACGCCGTTACTGCCAATGTGATGAGATGTTTTTTAAATGTACGTTAACGTATTCTCTGGAATCTAGAAAGGCTAAGGACTAACGGGCTACGAGCCTGGAGGAAGCATAACAATATGCATTATTATGCGCATTATGACTGTCAGGAGGTCCCTTATCTCAAACAACGAGCGCGAAAGGGCGGTACGTTCAAGCAGGCCAATCAGGACCCTGGATTTGTTCCGTGGTTTTACTCTGTGAGGAAGTCCCAGTACATTCCCCGCTGACCGAGGCGCGAAGCTGCCGTCCCGCCTCCATCGTGGGGTGGAGGGAAGTATGATGCACTTTGCGTTGTGCTCCTTAAACATAATGGAGCAGGACCGCTGGAGCAAAGATGCTCTCCGATAGGAAACGGAAACTTAGAAACGCGCCCAAATTAGCGTTTTTTGAAACTTCGTAAAATGCCCCCCCCCCCCCCCCTGCCTTTTTGCGAAATGAGTTTATGTAGTTGTTTTCGTGATACTTACCGAGTTTCTCATTGGAGCCATACGTTCACGTTCGATACTTAAAAAAGTGTATTAGTAAATTAGCATTATTTAAATAAATAGTATTTTTAAGTTTTTGACGATTGCCGTGGCTAGCAGTTCCTTCCCGGGAATAGCTTTTTTTTTTATTCTATCTTAAGGACTTTTAAAGCCTTCGTTGAAATACTCGCTATAAAAAGAGTAATGCATGTACAACCAGAGCCTTGTATCTAAGTTTCACTGTGTCCAAGCTATGTACATCGATTGCATGTCAGGGATCGGCAACCGGCGGCCCGTGAGCCGAATTCGACCCACGCTACCAGTTAAGACTCCCGCCTCCCTCCCTCCCCTCCCACACACACACGCACACACGTGGATGCTTTCTCTCCAGAACTAATGGCGCAAGAAATATTGTCAACAGTGCTTGGGATTGGGCTGGTTGGTTATTCCCGCTTTGGTCAAATTTCACTGCAAAGGATTACAATGACGACACTGAGACGAGAAAGTTGTTTGTCTCGTTGTATTTCTGTCGTCATTTATAATCCTTCGCAGCACAGTTTCATCAAAATATGGTTAGCTGCAAACCTGGTGTTCTCAGACGTATTAACTTTGAGAGGGCACACCTGGGGTTCACTTTCTTATTCCCGTTCGTTGTATTATCCGTCAGAACTTATTGTGCGCCGAGTTGATGCACGAGGAATCAATTAACGTCGTCTTATCTAGCATATATGTCGTTTGGAATCACGGCTTCTGCGATAAACAGTTTCAACAGGTTTTTGTCGCACAGAAAGGCGTACCATAACAATGTCCAATATAACGCAGAAGTTCAATTTATTTAAAAGACGGAAAAGTTTTGCAGCCTTCCTTTAACAACCTGAAAAGAGCGTTTTTAATTTTTTTTTTTTTGTTGAAGGAAGCCTTCGCAAGATCTTCCTGATCCTGATTCAGTGTGTCATTTGTAATTACTCTTCGGTAGTTCACATCACCTTAATAACTAAATTTTTCGAGATTACAAAGTAAGGCAGAACTCGTGAATTCAGGAGTAAACTGTTGCGTACTAGTGCTGCGCTCTTCCAGCGCCATACAATTTTATTAACAAGAAATCTGAAGACAACTTTTCTTTTGTAAAATATATCTAGGAGAAAGTAAGACACTGTTCCACAAAAAGGGTCTCCGTGAGATAGTATCCGATCGAAAAAGAGAGTAATTGAAGTCGGGTTCACCGATTTTCAGAAGTACTGGAAGGACATCCACATTTTCAATATGTTATTATGGTAGATAACGGCCAAGTACAAGGATTTGTGAGATAGATAACAGTGATCAGATAGATAACAGAAAATGGACTGAAGTGTTCATTTGCAGTTAACGACTTTGATTTAAGTTTTACAATCTGACGCTCCGATGCAAACAAGATTTTTGAAATCTACGAAACCTCGCGGCAGCCTTGATCGCAGTATTTTCCACAGCAAGTATATCTGAGAACATAATAGAGAGTTTTAGTAGATCGCTCTGATACCTCCGATACCCACGATAACGATACCAGAGAACGATACAACGCATGCGCAAAGGCGGCGGCGCGAAGTATCGGGTACTGTTATCGAAGTTATCGGAACGGTCTACTAAAACTCTCCAATTTTTCGAGGTGCGGACAATCAGGTAGGTTTGTGCGAATAGTAATTCAAATCGAATAGCGATGCGTCACTCATGGCCTTGACAGTGTAAGGAAAAGCCAAGACGGCCGGTTCTTTCAACACTGCAGAAGCTAGAGGTGGGCTGGGCTATTCAATTTCAGCCACTATTCGCACAACCTTATCAAGTCAAACGTTCGTTTGCGAATGACAGATGAGCACGCGTCCTATACAGGTTTTACGACTCTCAGTCACTAGCTTTTATCTGAATGCTCGCATCTTGGAGAGCGACATTGAGTACCAAAATTGTTACTGAGAGGGACTCGAGTAACCACGTTACGTACGCCAAAATCAAGAAAACATCTTTAAACCTCACTTTGAGCCTGTGACAGTTTTTTTTTTATCTTCAATTTACATAGGCTAATTCTCCCTCGCCCTCTCTGGTTTTCTGTCCGGCCCGCTCCGTCGTCGCTTTACGGCGATTCGCCCCCATGCGAAAGGTTGCCGACCCCTGAAATACGCCATTAAAATTTGTTCCGCGAAGAAACCTGACGACGAAGATCTGCCATCGTAGAGCAAGGGTTCAAGAAAAGAAAATGAAAGAGAGAGAGAGAGAGTGAGAAAGAGAGAGAGAGATAGAGAGAAGCAGAAAGGAATGTGTTGCGGACCATGCTTTTATTTAGCGCCATCCAAGATTCCAACTGTCAAACCGTCGGTGGGGTGTTCCTGACCTCGTCGCGTATTTAACATCGACTCGCCGTTTGAAACCCGGCCGCAACAACGTGCTCGCAGAAGCCCTGTCCTGTCGCCGCCGGGTTTCGTATATTAACTGGGTGCCAATGCCCACCTGATTAGAGACAAACGTGCGCTTTGTGTTGCCGCCTGTGTACTGCGCTTCCCGCTGCTAAATTGCGCCGGAACTCTGACGAGCGGTAGCATTTAGTACGTCGGGGTTGGCAATTAGCGCGAGCCAATATTTTATTCCGGCTACAGAGGGCGGTTTTGGGAAGGACAGGACTTCCCTTTGTCTAAGGTCGAGTCGGTTGAAGGGAGAAGAAAGCTCGCGATGGCTCTTGTCACGTGATCCCCATACGCGTTGACAGGTATTCAATTTCTCCTCCTTTTCTTCCTTTCGTACGCTTTCGGCTCCACTTACTTTTTGTTCCTTTAGCGCAAACGTCGTAACGTTCTCTCCTCGACCGACGAAAGAATGTAAGTATGTAGTAATATAAAAGAAGGGAAGGATATATGCAACAGTTTTATTTTGAAGGGTCAAATTACAGGGTGCTACGAGCAGGCTCGGTGTTTCTCGTCATGGAATCAAGCCTCCTCGCCGGTGTCGAATGTCGTCCCCGCCTCCTTACCGCGATTACAACGAACGACGACTGAGGTCTGCTAATGACATCGGTCGCTGCAGAGTTTCCACTGAACACCGGTATGGCTTCGAGAAACGGAATGCAGCCTTTGATGGTGGGGTTGTGCTCTGATTTGAGGCGGCGTTTGTTACTCTTGCTGCTACTGTTGCTGCTCTGACTGCTCGTCTCGAACTAATGCCATGGGCGTCGATGACTCGACAGGTTCGTGGGCTTGACGACCTTGGCTTGCCAGTCTTCCGCAAGGCTTCGTGGGGGTTTGGTTCGGCTGTCACGGGCAGTGATTCGTTCGCAGGGGCACCCGGCGCTTGCTGCATTAGTTTATGCGCAGGGGAAAGACTTGGAACATCAATAGTGGGCCGTGTAGACCCCTTTTTCCGTTTACAAACACAAGCCGTCGCATGGCTCTCAAAAGACTTCCGGTTGCCCCGTTTCGGCACGTTTTCCGAGCCTGTTGGTGTCAAAACTCCTCACACAATGAAGTTTTGAGGGAATAACAAAGTTGGGGATGAAAAGAGGTCCTTATGTTGTGCTATTAAAGAAAAAAGAGGATATCGGTCTTCTCATGACAGAGTCCTACTAGAGCGATAAACAGAATACCACCGGCACCGACAAACTTCAAACACGTGCAGCATGCAGGCTATAGTATCTTTGGCATGTTTGTTATCACTCGTGCTATAGGAAGTATTCAGCTGCGGCCATAGCTGTGTGCGCGACTGCTGAGCGTGTGCTGATGGCTAGCTTCCAGGGTTCTTTTGCAACGTGCATTCCTCACCGTCAAAATGGCCGGTCTTAGCAGCCTATTAATGGGCGCTCGTTCTGAGCATGCGCTCTAGAGAGCATCCACAAATATGGCGCCCAGTGAATACTCCTTATACTTTACGAGCTCCGAGACACTGCAGGCCTGTCGAAGGTACCACCACGTGCATGACACACGTTTTTGAGGCTTGTCGGTGTCGGTTGTTTCTGTTCGTCGCTCTAGTGGGACTCCGGCATTATAGGAATAATAAAGAAATCTCCAAGCAGTTTCTCCTTAACAGGTCAATTATAGTTAACCACCTGGAAAACTGGTCATAATATATTTAATGAACGTTACGAGAAAGTGTGCTATGGTGGGGATTTTTGTTCTTTATTCTTTATGTAGAAGTTGCCCCGCACTGCCCGAAGGTGTTACTGCAGAAAAGTTAAAAGCGTGAAAATAGAAAAAAAATTCTTTCGGTTGCAGAGCACACTTGCTCGTCCGACATCTTGTTTCATCGTTAAATGGTCTTGACAAAATAATAATAACAATATATAATAATAATTCGCGTACAGGTTAGTTTTGCCACGGTATCCTTTTATTTAAAACAATGATCGGTCCGACTAGAAGTATAATACTTTTTGTAATAAGTATTTTTGTCAAATAAATATTGCGCAATGTTTGTTTGTTTTCGTTGAAAATTCACAAAACAAATACGTGTCCCATCAATGCTATTTAAAAAAAATATATATATATATATATTATTTTTTTACTGCAGTGTACTTAAAAGATTACGTCATCGACTTGAGCGTTACTGAACAGTTTTTCGACAACGTAAGACCCAGATATATATATACGCACTATCGGGATCGAATGAAATGCGAACACTTGAGCCCGTGGCCGTCGACAGGTGCTGCGCCTCCTGGAGGTTGCTGGAAACTGATAAAACTGCCGGGGGAGAGAGTAGAGTGCTGCGAGGGTGGGCGTCCTAACTCTTTGTCATAGGGGGTATACTACTTACACTTCTTGTCCCATATATTATATATAACACCCCAAAACTATATTTCGGCGTTCAGTCCACTGACGTCGAACTGACGATACCAACTTTTACGAGCAACTCGATAGCTGTACGATGTAGCTTACTAAATAGCTAATGTACGTAGCAGAGACAAAAGAAGAAAAAAACACTTTGCAATGCAAACGCCTCTGCAAAGCGTAGTCTTTACCATACAAACAATAAAATTAATTTCGCTTTAATAGTTCAATAATACAGCGCACGGGTCTCCAAACTTTTTGGCTAAGGGGCCGTATCGGGGATCTGTCGCGGTCTCGAGGCCCGGGAAATAAATAAGTAAATACGAATAGGGGAACAGCAAATAAATATCATATATAATCATTTGACTACAAAATTGATTAGAGTAGCCATGAAAAAAGAATCTAAGACAATCATGAATACATATACTTTATATTCAAATGTAATTTAGCTAAGAATAGCATTACGCAATTATTAGGACAAATAAAACTCATCAATCGAAGCGCCTAGGAACTTTGGCATGTTCACAAAGGGCCCAACACTAATCAGAATGGTAGAACTGAAGCTGACAATATGCAATAGTCATATATTATGCTGTCATAAAATATATCGCTGCAACAGAAAGGAATTGCAGCATACGATTAGTTACACATATATGAATCAGGGGACTAAGAATAGTGTTGCTGGTGATTTCGATGTCCAATGAATAATATGGCGAGAGGACCTGCGTTACAACAGGCAGTCTCTTCTCGTTCTTCGCGGTGTCTTAGTTTGCGCGGTTGGTGCGCGGCGCCGTTTCTTTACTGTGGGCGCCGGTAACAGCGGACTTGCTGGAAGCGGGCCACGGGACGGGCTTCATTGGAAGGACCACGGTCAGTCACGGGCCGGTCGTAAGACCTCCGCGGCCGATTAGGCCCGCGGCCGGGGTTTGGAGACCCCTGGATAGCGTATCGCACTTCTTCCGGTATACTCACTCCAAGCGTGCAGGCGGTGAGGAAGTGCGTGGTCCATCCATGTGCGCCCTCATCACCCGCCCGGAGCAGGGATATATACCCCGTACGATGGGCCCCACGACGGTTTATTCTCACCAAACTAAAGTTCAATCCACACTGGCATACCTCTCGACTACATTTGCGCTCGAACGTTACAAACCGGAGACATTCCCCTTGGGAACAAATGGCGCACGTTGTCCACAGGTCCGCCATTTGTGAACAGGTGGTGCCTCCGAAAACCACTCGGATGGCTAAAATGCTGCGTCTGTTGTGTCGCTGAACCAGCGTTGATTACGTGCACACGTAATGGGGGCAGTCTTACGCCGTGTTCCCACTGCCAATGCAGCATGCAAGGGAGAGCCTGCAGACAATAGAGAGCTTTAGGGAACCGTTTTTGCACGTCCGGACGGTACGATGAGTCCCTCCGGTACGAACAGCGCATGTGCGAGTCTTCTGCGGCAGCGCATGCGCAGTTCGTACCGGAGGGTTCGTTGTACCATATCGGATGTGCAAAAACGGTTAACTAAAACTCTCTACTGTTTCAGCGTTTCTTCCTTGTAGGACACTCCTGCTACATCGGTCATACAAAAATAAAAAAAATGGTTGCAGACATCTTGGAGGCCCATATGAAGCAACCATGCCTTGAAGATGTCCGAGGCGTGTCCGCAGAGACTTCTGTCATCGCGATTGCAGCGAACGGCTTGTCTTCCGAGTGACGTGTGAACAGGGCGACTGCGGCCTTAAGCCATCGTTAGATGAACCGTGTTTACGCAACGTTTTGTTCAATGCGCCTCCAGGCTTTACCGTGGCATCCCATTGACACGGACGCGCCTTTGCATCTCCTGTCGTCGTCGTCCCGTTGATGGGCACGTCGGCGACCTCGAAAACCTGTAACTCGCTCTCGTCCCTATTACCATCACTGTCACATCTCGCTCCAAAGCTTTCTCTCTTGGACCGCCTCCACTCCGTTTCGTACTCATCGAGTGGCGTGACCTCTCTGATCTGAGCGCTCCAGTTTGTGTCACGTCGTTTCAGTTGTTACAGAACGCGGTGCGTTCGGTATTCGTGGCAGTAACCTCGTGGCATCTGCAACTGGGGCTGCGGTCGGGGTACTTCTATTCGGCTGTGACACAAGAATTTCATGGATGCATGGTATAGGTTGTTTCTGCTTAGAAGGTCACTCGATGGGCATTCGTGTGAAGTGTAAACAGATTAGTGTTATATCGACTTAAAACACGATACTTGGTCGAAAAAAAATAAAGGAAACAATAATTTCGAAACATTGTGATGCGACTGGAATCTTCAGCCAAGATTTGCCTAGAGTTTCGTTTCAAGGAAGCGGACTGGGACTTTTGTTTATCTATTCATTCATGCGGACTATTCACAGCATCCTCCCCACCACCCTCTCCCGCAAGCGAAGGACAGAATCCTCGCCAACAATACTGGTCAAGAGCAAGGCTAGGGCCACACGTTCATCGTTTCGGAAAGCACGACCTACCGCGCTGAAACAACGCCTTCTAGGGCTTTGCCCTGGCGTCTGTAGTTGCCGGTGCATTCTAAAGAGATGTAAAGCAGAACGTCTGCATTGCCCAACACAACGTACTCTCGGAGCCATACTGTCCTTATCCAAGAGGACAGGACATTTCGCTTGTCCTGGCTCGAGCACGATCCTTCTTCGTTCAATAAAATTGTGGCATCCCCCAAAATGCCCCGATATTCTTCTTCATATGCCGCCTTGCATACATATGGTGGGCTGGAAGGGGAGTTGTGACAATGGCTCGCTCTGCCAAATGAGTGGGAGTCTTCCCGCAATTCAGCCTGCTAAGTCAAATATCGTCATCCGTATGTCGACAGCAGCGCCACAACTGAAATCCGCCATCGAGAGTTGTTTTCTCTCTTTCACTCTCGACCCCACACTATCACCCACTCGGTAGAAGCATTGTTCCCCATACGTGCCTTCGAGTGGTGTGTTGAGCGCGTCCTATATCGCCCATGCATTGAAGGCGATCCTGGCGGGCTGCCCTATCTTTTCATCTACTAGTCCTTGTTCTTTTAGCGCTACGTGCATTTTATCATGTGCAAGCAACTATCTCGCCAGTGTATTTGCGATGGCCGCATAAGTGCTGGCGAAAAGGACGAGCGGACGTAAAAGTCGCTATTGTCGCGGCAATCCAACCCGTGACTACCCGTTGCCAGTGGGAACGTCGCTACAGCCCAGCCATATTTCCCCTGGGGTTGCCCAGTGAACGAGCCTTCACAAACTCTCCGGGTCGAAGATATGCCAGCGACATATTTCGTGAGGCAAGGGGCAAAACGAACGAACATGGGAGGCTGACATTGACGTTTAAATTGGCGACCTTTGACGTACCCTCTTCCTCACTCCCTTTTCTCCGGCGAATGATTATTCACGCACCGACCGACCGACCCGTGATGAGGAAGGCTTACGTCACGGGTATCCATCATCGGACGAGGAGACGGCCACCCTCGGTAGGAGCGAACGAAGCCCACGACGAAGACGCTTTCTCCGGGCGGCAGGGGCGGTTTTTGGTACACACCCGTGACCTCGCTCCATCTTCTCCGCTCCGCTCCCGGTCAGCTGCGGAGGAAGCAGGCTCCGCCGCTGTGCACCTCCCTCCATCGACGATATTACTGCAGGATGTCAGCTAGAAAGGACACGTGGGTATTTACTTCGAATTATGGTTCCTATGTTGCATAACACCACACGAAAGACAGATATCACAAATTATTCCGCATTAAATGTCGCACAGGTGAATTTGATGTTTGGCGATGGTTGTGTACCACACTTGCCTATCACACGGCAGAGAAATGGCATTGTTCTTATTCCAGCTTTCTAAAATAAGTTTCAAATTACCGATATTTTTTGTAGGGTTGAGATACTATAATTAGACATATTGCCACCGAGTGCTGATATCGGGTGGGTTCTCTGTAACGCTCCTGCCGAATCACTTTGGGAGTCACGTGCCATGTGTTCGAGGGAAGCTCTGTCAACTAGACGTTTTTCCGTCAATCTGTTCTTATTCTCGCTTATGTGTCTGCACTCATTCCCTACGTGTCGGAAGTAATTGTTATTAAGGTATTAACATTCATTAGTCGCCCCACTAAACAGCTGAGACCTGATTGAACTGAAAAATAATTGACTCCAACCAAAATTTAAGCTCGGACCCAACGTTTCAAAACCAGTTCGGTTCCTTCCTCAGGGGCGATTGATCTTGTGCGTGGGAACAGCCTTGTCTTCTTTGGTGGTACGAATATCTTCTGATCGCGCTTCCGTCTTGCCATCCAGTCTTTTTCTAATCACGTGTCGTAGTCCACTTACATAAACAGATGGTAAGGCACCCATAGATCTGTTGATGTTTCCTGGTGTATTTTGGATGTGCCATGATTCAAGGTGATGTCTTTTTCGGAGATTGGTTTCAACATCAAGAACGGACGCGTTCGCGAAGTCTATCGGATGGTCAAAAGTGTCACAGTGTTCCGCAAGAGCACTGCGTTCTCTTGTGAAATGCCATTTGAAGCTCGGGAGATAAAAAAAAAAGAGATCGCTGAGACTTGTCTTTGCCTCGCCATTGTAAGAACACGTTGTTCCCTTAGGCCTGGTTTAACGATACGCGGGCTCGGGCACCTGGCGATATACGGTCGAAACATCAATCAAAACTTTTGAACCACTGCGTAGCAGCTGAGCGTGTGATAGTGACGCGCACCTCGTAATTACGACGTAAGGTGCGTGGCCGATCGCATAGGATACATGCTTCAAGCGTGACGGGTAGAAGTCGGTTGCGTTATGCAAATCTTCATTAACTCTTTTTTTTTTAGAAGAACACGTTTATGTCGGTTTGCAGTGGCTGCCGGGGAGGCAGCGCTTTTGCAGCGACGCACCGCATTTGCGGCGACGCACCGCACGTTCGCGGCAACGCACCGCATATGCTTCTACGCTACGCCATTGCGTCTCGCACCCAACACATTTTTCAGCACTCATTTATCATTTAGTTGAAAAATGGCGAGTCATTGTAGCTCTGGACGCATGCGCAGCGTCTGATATTCTGGAAATATATAGCTACTTGCGCATGCCCAGGACACGTTCCACAGACCAGTACACAAGGACGTCAGCGCGCAGAAGGCGATCATTGGAATGGCTCTTGTGCCTTTAGGTAAAGAAAGCTCCAACTATCGCGCAGAAACGCAACTAGCCCCCGACGCCATCTTGAAGGATACCGCGTCACTCGTGCGGGTCTGTGCACATTTCAACGTAGCAATACTTATCGCTATACGCTTGTGTTATGTTGTGTAAAGAAGGAGGAGAGTGGTTTGGTTGCCTGAATTAGCGACGAAACTATTTTGTCATGTTCCGCCACAGTGTCTTAAAGTCAACCACGATCGGGGTGGCGACTGCCCGTTCGACGCGGCGTGGTTCGTTTGACGCGGAGATCTGCATGTGTGGTCCTAAACAGCAGATGGAGTGTCTATTGTCATGCATGCAAAGTGTGCGGGGATGGGTTTTTAATATTGGTTAACCGTGCGGAAATGGCGTTCGTAGACACGGAAGACGACCTCGTGTGCTCGTCTGCTTGTCTGCTCGTATGGCAGAGTTAAACAGCCGAATATTTCCAGCGTTCGGGCAGTTGAATACAATTCAAAGTGATGTCATTACAACATTCTTGTAGATAATTTGTGTCCCTTGTGTTTTCCAAGGATCGGTCGTTTTAGCAACTACGTCACTCGACAAGGCGTGGGAAAATTATTCGGCCGTGAATACGGCTTATTGAACAATAAATAAAACTTAATTTCGCGCTACAAAGTTTCAGGTATGTGCGTTCTTTATTTTTTGTTTGTTAATGCAAACGCTAAAGCCTTTGGCAGGAACCGAAAAAGAAAAGAACGACGAGAATACCATTATAATTAAATTTGGCTTTAAAATACAGCACGTGGAGCGAAAGCTCGTGCTGCAAAACCCATGGATCATGGGTTTGTTGGAGCTGGGACAAAAGGGACCAGCTCGGACAGCGTTTGGATTCGAACTGATCTTTTAATCTCGCGCGCTGCAGAGGCATCTCCACCTCGTCGTCATCGTCTGTGCGACATGAGCAGGCCGCGAGTGTCGCTACAAGGCTCCCCCTGTAGAGCCGGAGGCCCCGGGAGGCCCATGTGATGTGCTTTGGGCTGGTTGTGCGCAGCGAAGGTGGAGACGGGGCGACAGGAGTTGCAGCAGCAGCTGAGGAAGAGATGCTGGCAGATATGCCGGCTTGACGCGGTCGGCTGTGACGACGTCACAACGGCCGTTGATGTCGAGTGTCAGTGTCTTGGCTTTACGATCCAGCAGTCGGAACGGTCCGTCGTAGGCCGGTACCAGAGGTCGACGGACCTGGTCGCGTCGCAAGAAAACGTGCGAGCACGTCTCGAGGTCTTGGCTAACGAAGACGTGTCGGTGGCTCCGTTGAGCTGGTAAGACGGGACGGAGAAGACGAAAGGTTTGTCGAAGGTCGTCGACGTAGCCACTGGGGTCTTCTCTCGACTCAGATGAAGGTGGAGAAGAACTCGCCAGGTAGGCGCAGTGGCGTGCCATAGACCAACTCGCCTGCAGAACAGCCAAGATCTGCCTTGAGCGCCGAGCGAAGGCCCAGCAGAACGAGCAGAAGGTGGTCGGCCCAACGTTCTCGTGGCTCGTATGTGGCAAGAGCTGCCTTCAACTGGCGGTGCAGCCGTTCCACCATGCCGTTAGCCGACGGATGATAGAGGTGGTGTGGATGTGTCTGATGCCCAGGACGGTGGTGAAGGCGGCAAACAGAGCGGACTGAAATCGCTGCGTCCTGTCTGTCAGTGGTGACCACAGAAGGGCAGCCGAAACGGGACACCCAGCCGTCGACGAAGGCTGCAGCGACTGTTTTTGCTGTGATATCAGGGACAGGGAATGCCTCGGGCCATCTCGTGAATCTGTCCACGCATGTCAGCAAATAGCGGGCTCCCTGTGATGATGGAAAGGGTCCCACTAAGTCGATGTGGATGTGGGCAAACCTGAAGTCCGGTGGACGAAAGGGTGAGAGGGGTGATTGTGTGTCGTGTGATTTTGACGCGTTGGCATTGAACGCACGTTCGTGCCCAGCGACGTACTTCCGCGTTCATATTCGTCCAGAAGCAGCGAGCAGTTGCAAGTTTCTGTGAAGCGCGGATTCCGGGGTGGCTCTTGTTGTGAAGATGGTGAAAAAGAGCGAGACGAAACGCTGGTGGTATGAATGGGCGTTCAACGCCAACGCGTCAAACTCACACGACACGCATTCCCCCTCTCACCCTATCGTCCACCGGACTCCAGGTTTGCCCACATCCACATCGACTTAGTCCCCAAGTCGATGTGGATGATAAGCCACATCGACTTCCTTGCGACCTCTGATGGCCAGAGTGAATGTCTTTTCATTTCGTTCAAGCACCGGATAAGGTCTTCGTAAGCCGTGACCTCGAACGTTGCAGTCATGTGTTCGTGCGAAACGACACCATCAGACGCCCACTACAGTGCCCCTACGATGGACCTTATCACGGTGCTTGAACGAAATGAAAAGACATTCACTCTGGCCATCAGAGGTCGCAAGGAAGTCGTATCGCTAGACCGTATCAAGCCAGCACATCTACCCAACACCTCCTTAGAAGATATTTCAGGAAATGTTTTTGCTACACTTGCTACAACACAGTCAACACCGCTCGTCTCACCGACCTCCTCGCTAGGGGAACCTTGTAGTGACTGGCAACAAGGCGCCGAAGAAAAAGAAAAAGAGGCGCGTGAAAGGCGGCTCGTGGTTCCAGCTGCTGGTTCGACGGACTCCAGCACCCGCCGGCGCAGTTACAAACGCCTCAGATTTCTAATTATGTAAATATTGTAAAATAAATTTGTTGAAGGATCGTAACCCCTTCAAGTGGTGACCCGGACGTGTGGCCTTGAGATCTTCGGAAAATTCGCGAGAATTTTCTCATAGGCCGATGATGGTGAAAATGCTCGAAGTCCTGTTGCCGTGGTCGTGGAGAGCACGCCGTTCACGGAGAGACGTGTCGTCTGATCGATGAGGCGTCGTGAATAGATGTCGACGGCCAGCTTGTAGAAACTGAGGAAGTCCGCTCCCAGGATGGCCTGCTTAATGTCGGCAACGATGAAGAGCCATCGGAATGTGCGGCGCAGTCCAAGGTTTATCGTGAGGGACCGCTGACCATAGGTTGCGATGGGCGAGTTGTTGATCGCCTGGAGCGGAGAGGTCTTTTGTTTGCGTTGTCGGTCTAAAGAGAGGCCGGTAGAACGCTGACCTCGGCTCCCGTGTCGACCAGCAAGCGATGGCCAGCCACCTTGTCAACTACATAAAAAAGGCGGCTTTCCTGTCGACCGGTATGACTTGCCGCCGTCAGTGTCCGGTCTTCGTAGTTTCCCGCCGAAGAGCAGGGTTGGCTGCACTTGCGGGCATCGTTGCCGAAGGTACGGTGGTACCAACACATGCCCGAGCCCGAGTCAACTTGACTGCTGTTGGAGAAGGTGGAGCGCTCTACTGAGGTTGAGTGGGAGCGCAGGCTTCGGCGGGAGTGTGACCGTTGTTGACGACGTTGTGACAAGGGTGCGAGGGTGGCAAGTTGACGACTCATGGTCTCGACATGGTCCTCAAGACGAGACAGACTGGAATCTTCCGAAGTTGTTATGGGTGCTCGGTTAGTAACAGCCCTGATGCCAGGGGTTCGCGAGTAGTCGGCGACACGGTCGGCAAGCTCAGCGAGCCTGTCTAGCGACATGTCTTCCGCAGCCGCTAGAACCGGGAGCATGGTCGATGGAAGTCGTTGCAAAAACAACTCACGCAGGAGGTGGTTGTTGAGGTCCGGGTTCTGGGCTCCGAGCAGCTGACGCATGCGATGGAGAAGCTGGGATGGGCGTCTGTCACCGAGCTCCTCGGTGTTGAGGAGTTGTTGAAGTCTGCTGCGCTCCGACTCGGTCTTGCGGTCAAGGATGGCGGCCTTCAGTTGGTCGAAGGGGTTGACCGGATCCGGAGCGGCGAGAATGTCGGCTAGCTCCTCGGCGACGTCAGCTGGTAAGGAGGACACGGTGTGCAGGTATCGCGTCTCCTGACTGGTGATGTGCCGGAGACGGAACTGAGCCTCGACTTGCATCAGCCACACGGTCGGATTTTTCGGCCAAAATGGTGGTAGCCGAAAATTCTGGACCGCTGCCAAGGTTGACTGGAGGGCGTCGCCGTCAGGAGCGTTGGACGCGCCGGAATGAGCCATGAAGCAGCAGACCTTGAAGGAGCGAGTTCGATTCCGGGTCACCAAATCTGTTGGAGCTGGGACGAAACGAACCAGCTCGGACAGCGTTTGGATTCGAACTGATCTTTTAATCTCGCGCGCTGCAGAGGCATCTTCACCTCGTCGTCATCGTCTGTGCGACATGAGCAGGCCGTGAGTGTCGCTACTGGTTCAGTCTCCACCCCTGCCCGTTTCAATCTGGGTAAACATCGTACCGGCGTGCGGTCGTGTATCGCTACTGCGTGGTACACGTTAAAGACCCCAGGCTAGCGGCTTTACTGCACTGGCTAAATTCCTCACCTGTAGTTCGGGTATCATGCGCCCTTTAGAGTGACTATACTCGTCTCACCTTAGCACGGACCAATCTGCGAAGGCTGTGAAGCGCGGGCGACTTACCTTGACCGCACCGACTGAGCATTCACTGCATGAGCGCTCGTGCAGCCGCCGAGCTTCATTCGAAGCTACTCAGCTCGCGCGCAGCAAACGCGGCTAACAATAGTCCAGCAGAGGTGAGACGATGTATAACTTCCGTCTGCATACAGTGTTGTATAGCTGTTGCAACACAAACACATTGCATGCCCAACAAAAAGAGACTCTGCTTTCGAGAATCTCCTTCTAGACATGAAGCCTAACTGCTTCGCGTGCTTTCTACAACCTGCTAGCGAGTTTGGCAGCCAGTGGACTTGCAAGTGCAGAGCATAGCAATCGGTGAACCCTATAGCACGGTGGCCCGCAGCCACCGAATCACCGATAAGTGTGAACTGCGAGTTACATAGAGCTCGCGACTGATCGGAAATAGACCCCAGAGCAGAATGATGCGACCGGAAGCCTTTCGTATAGCCACGAGACCACAGCCTCCTGTATACTGATTATGCCTGACCAATCGCCACTTGCCAGCAATAACCACAAGGATGCCCACTTCCCGCATATACAAGACAGGTAACGTGAACAACCTGAAAGAAGTGACTAAGCGTCTCGCGTGCTTTCTTGCATTCTTGGCGTCATTCTGGGCATTTGGCGTAGTAGGTGTGACCGTGTGGGTCGCACTTGGGCATTTAGTTTGTTTTTATTTTTACCACGCGTTTGGCCGCGTTTTAGGCAGACTCGCAAAACAAGGTGCCACGGCTGTCATTTCCCGAGACCCCAAGCAAGAGCCGGGACCATGAAAAGTGACGAATCTAATTTTGAAAAAAGAACGCGTCCCAATTCTACCTCCTGCTACTGAAGAGTATCGAGTAGGTTTCTTTTTGCGACGGACATTGAGGAAGGCCTGCACAGACAGGCCTTCCTTAGCGTCTATTTGTGTTAAGCCTCAGCATCCTGCTGAGGCTTCACTCGAAGCCCAGCTTGGTTCAAACCTCACTGTTGCCAAAGCTGGATCAGCACACATAACCTTCACCGGCCTCTCTCGGTGCTGCTTGACTGGCTGACCTGCCTAGCTCGCTTTCGCGCATCTAGGGGTAGTGACAGGTGCCTGACAACAGGCACTGTACGTCACATACGAAACGTGAGCCTCACCACTGTTAAGATCTTCTACGCTGCTTAGGGGACTTCGTAGCGGTTCTAACTCCATGGGACCCTGGCCGCTTCAATTCCTCTCCAGATTCTGATCTTCGCCTGGTCCTTGGCTTCAGTAAGAAAATTGTTCTGTGTTCGCTGCTTTGACATTGTGAAAGTTTACCAGCTCGTCCGTCTGGCCTGTAATTCGTGTTGGGTCATACCTACTGTACCCTACATTTATTCCTTTTTGGAAACGACATACGTTGCTGCTCACCCGCTATAAGATATGCGTTCCGTAAGTATTGGAATTATGTTCGTTGCGGTAGTAGCAGTGCGCAGCAGAACAAGCATCATCTTCGCAGTATGGGAAGGTGGCGCCCCTGGCAGGGATTATCTCAAGCAGGTTCAACGGCGCGGACCGCGAACTCATGGGGAAGCCAGAAATTGGGCAGGCAAATTGTCAGTATAAAGGAGGCTATGCACGAACACTTATGTTTCACGGTAACCTGCACGGACACTGTTTCACATCACCGAATCATATCGTTCAAGAGACTATACGCACTAAAAGAGCCAAAAGACAGGGACAGTGTAAAGACGGCGAGCACACAAGGCGCCTTGTGTTGTCATCGTCATTACGTTGTCCCTGTCTATTGGCGTTTTTAGCGCGTAATGAACCCAACTCAGCATTATGCCGCAGTTCAAGAAACTAATCCACTCTCGCTTTTAATAATTTTCATGGTGCCACTCCGTTGCTTGTTCTTACTACGAGCCGAGAAAAAAAAAAGAAAAAGAGTTTCTCAGCCTGTGGTTAAGAAACGCCAATACCCCCCCCCCCCCCTCCTTTTTAAAAAGAACCGACATTCCCGTACGGAAAAACTAGAACTTCCGGTGTACCGCAAGCTCCCGATCCCCGCCAGAGCGGGCTGTTGCTATGGCGACGGCGTCTTCGGCTAACACGAACCAATCGGAGAGCTGGGCGTGGTTCGGAGCAGCTCGGAGTACGTGAACTTTTAATAACAAACACAGGCGGCCTTTCCGGCACCGCTTGTAAGTTGTCTGGGGTTCGTGTCCGTGCAGTGATATACCGACGCTAACACGATTTAAACGCGCCCGAATGCCGAGGCCGGACTGACCGCCTTCGTCGACTTCTGCGTACTCGATCGCTACGAAGTCAACACAACTGTCATCGTTGCTAAAAGAAGACGGACCGTGCCAGTCGGTTGCAAAGCGGCGTAGATAGAAACAAATCGCCGAGGCGTTTTTCACCGCCTCGGAGATGCAGGAGCGAGCCGACGTTAAAGAAGATACGTTTGAACTACGAGAGTGTCAGCAAGAGCCACGTAAATACCTGTTCACACTCGGAGCGGACGCGCGCGTTTGATCGAAGTGCTGGATTCGCGCTGTTGGACCGCGTCTTGGTAAGCGCTTCGGGACCGATCTTTTACGATTGCAACTCGATACTGGCGTGACACTCGGCAAAGAAAGGTTGGACCGGCATCGCGTAGCTCCCACGAACTGTTATAGCTCGACAGTGACGTACCGTCATGTCAGAATAAAAATGGCATACTAATAACAAAGTGTACATACCGTGTTGCGAAGGTAATCCATACGGCGTTTATTTGAGCTCTATATCACACAAAACAAGGAGATAGAATCGATGAGAGTCCCTTTCGACGACAGCGTTCGTCACCGCTGCCTCGGAAAATAAGGAGATGACAAGAGGAAGAGATTGACCTCTTAATCTAAAATTGAGTTCAGCGATCAAACTATGAATACGGGAATGGGTCCACAAGGGTCGCGCGGGCATATTCCATTCAGCAAGCCAGCCGGTCGTGGGCAGACGGTCTTGGCCAAGGACCGTCGGAGCAAGCTGCGCCGGAGCAAGCTGCGTCGGAGCAGGTCGGAGTGCCTGCTAGGCCTATATTCTGCCGAGCTCCGCTTGGTCGGTGGGATCGTTGCCGTTGTAGCTTTTCCCGGGTGTTTGTGGATCCAGCGTTCATGTTCGTCGTGGTCGGTTTCAAGTACTTCCTTCTTATTTCTTGCTGCTTGAAGTCGGGACGCGCGAGAAGAGCACGTAGAAAAATAAATGTCCGTTGGTCGTCGCGACCAAGTAACTGAGCGACGCTGTCGGCCATGTTGATTTGATCGTAAAAAGTGCGTAAGACAGCTCCGGAGCTGTCGTAGGATTCCGTCGTAACCTGCGCAAAAGTTACGATAATTTCGTTTCGTGAATACGAATTTGTTCTTACGTTTTGTCGTTACGCACATTTTTGCCGTAAGATCGTTTCGTGAATCTGGCCTCAGATACCAAAGATACAAAACTAACCGCTAAGCAGGGGTCATAGTGCTTATACATCATGCAAAAGACAGTCTGCAATCAGATTCAAACACAAGTCACCACGAGATCCATGCTTCGAAGTATGGTACCTCAACTTGGAGTTCCATTCTCAAATCGGACGCCAGCATTTCTAAAAAAAACATTAGCAGGTTTATACGTTAATGAAGCGTGAAGGACTGTTTTCGGCTATGTTGAACGTGGTATTGCCGCATGTCACACTTTCGGCGGACAGCCCACAGGAAGAATCAACGACCCTTCCGCTGCCGGAAGAACGATCTGTTCGTTGTGCGACCAAATCGGCCTCGTAGGTCCTCGGAAATCACTTTTAACCAGTGAAAAACCAGGAAATAAAAGGAATAAGCAGAACTCAAAGAGCCGGGTTCGATTATCTTATCGGGCTAGCATGGCAATCATTACACACCTCCGCCGCTCCACTAACTCCAGGATTCAAACAACCCAGGGAGCTGGTGAAAAATGCTCAAGCTCACGAGAAACCCAAAATGACACGCTCGGAACACTTAATAGAGAGCAATTTGGATTAAATTAAGACAAAAAAAAATTATACGTGAAGGAAGACCGCTCCCCACGAGTCAAGCCATGCCGGTCATAGAGATTAAAAAATATTAGTTTGCTTCCTCTGAGTTATTAACTTTGTTGACGGGACAACCGAATACAAAAAAAGAAAGAGTTAATTACTACCCGAAGGAAGGAGTTATTTTCTGGTTCCCACTGGTTGCGGCTGTGACTTGAGGCTCACTTGTCGAGCGGCGTATTTAATTACGCTACTCGTGGCTCATCCTCGCTAATGCAGTGTCTTCCTGGAATGCGTCGCGGTTCCCTCTCTCTTGCGCAACGGCGCTCTTAGTTTCTAGACGATCGCTCGCGAGCGTTCATACGCAGCTTAGGCCCGTTTTAGGAAGTCGAGGTTCCGACGACATCTTCGTCTTTTATCGTATAAAGTTCATAATATTAAGATAGGGTGGTATTTTGAGACCGGGTACTCAATATAATGATGAATAACTAGGCGAGATAATACCTAGTTTTTTTCTTTAAGTGTTTATTTTTAATACTTAAAACTTATTGTGGTACAATTTGCTTCTTTTTGATAACACAATAGACCCTTTCAAACGTCCGCGCCAATGCCTGTCAGCCATTGCTTGCTCACATACTCCGAAGTAAAGTTGGCATTTGGGCTAGTTGGTAGCAGTGTTGTAGGCGTTAGAGAAAGAAAAAGTAACGAAATACGTTACTCGTTACTTGCATATGAAGGAACACGTTACCGACCCACGTTACCTAAAAAGAAACGCGTTACCGTTACTGATAAAAAGTAACGCACGTTACTTTTGCGTTACTTTTTCTTTATAAATTGACGCTAACAGCGTGCTTTTTTGTTTTTGCTTTTTTGCGGCAGCGTTTTTTGACACTGGGACAAAAGACGGGGGCGTTGGGGTTTTTATTAAATCGGCACTTTTTTTGCGTGGGGAAAAGACTGGCAAAATTTTGAAGCTATGTGGCATGAGAAGCACGTGGGCGCGTTTGGGGCGGTGCATGCAAATGCACGAGGTGCGCAAGTTGCAGACGAACTTGCGTGCCGTACAGTCACTGCCAGCCTAAGAAGCGCAGGGTATGCTACGGCACGAGCGTCTGATTATCGGTGCGAGAGAGCGCGAGATAGACAAACATAAAGAAAGCATGACAGCGCAGCCCAGCAACTAACTTTAGCTATACTCTGTTTCACCTTATGATGTACCGCAGGAAAGGGCTGACAAGCGCGAGCTCCTTGCTCTACAGCACACCTCGGCGGCACAAGCTCTCGTGGGTTAAGAGTAGCTCCCAACGCTATGAGCTCGCGCTTCTAGCCTTGTCCGCTGTACAACATTAGGTGAAACGGAGTATAGACCTTGTGATCGCCCCACAGCCCATGAGATCGTGAGCCAATGAGCACGCCGAGGTACGAATCAGATACCAAGACATTACCAAGATGCGCAAACCTAATATTTAGCAACCTTCGTTGTTCTTTTTTCTCTTTTGAGCCGGTATTGTTTATATGTATTATATTTTCAGTCTAAGGTGCCCAAGAGTTTCAGGTGGCAGGCATTGAACTCGTCTGAACATTCGCCGTGAAAAAAAAGCGTTTCATATTATCTGCTCATTAAAGGTTCCCTGAGGAGGTTTCTGAGATCGTCTAAATGGGGCGATAACTCACTCTGCTGGCTCTAAGCATCGTAGAAATCGTAAAGGACTAGTCTGCGTACAGATTCGAGCGCAAGTCACCGCGAGATCCCTGCTTCGAATGCCGCATGGCAATAAGTTCAAGGATAAAGATTGGCACGCGGCATTCGAACCACGGATCATTGGGGTGACTCGTGTCTGCATACTGTATTTTGTATGATGTACGAGGAGTGTGACCCCGGCTTTAGGAAACTTCGCAAGGTAGAAGGAACACGTTTGCTATTTACGATTCGTTTGTACTCATACGATCTGTGTATTTCTTAATGTTGAAGTTCTTACGTCACATTCTACATAATATACTATATCATGTATTCATCGCACGTACAGTGGTTGTTGTATTTTCCACGTTTAATGCTGAGAGGAGCCGATACATTCATTGGCCTTGTGTTTTGGGAGTTCTAGATTTCGCATTCACGTATTTTTTATGATCTCCCTTTTACTTTTGAAGCGCTATTATCCCCTTAAGGTATTACGAAATAAATAGACGAACGTGTGACACATGAAGTATAAATAACGATGACAAACAGTTTTGTTTCGCTCTCTTTATTATTTTAAGTGCCAATTTTTATACACTTTTATTTTTTTTAAGGCGTCGTATTCGAAACGACGAATGAAATCATTATTCCTGAATTCGACAGTGATGGCGGTCCCACACTTGACCGTTCAGCTACAGTACCACAAACCTTCAGAACCATGTTAAATATCAAAGTTACACAGTTTTTAAAAGATTTCAGTCACCCGGCGAACATTTTGTGATCCTATATCAGTGCCGGCATCCTATCCCATCGCGGTTTTCTTTTTTCTTTTATGCCATCGAATGTTCGCAAGGTCTTCTTGGCCGACGACGTAGAAAAAGGATCTAAATGTCTGAAGTCGAGCATTCTCGGTTGTAACGTTCCATACTGTGTAGAGTGCCCGCGGAGCGCTGGATATATTTGGCTATCAGCACGAAGCTACGAGGCCACGGATGACGAAAATTGCAATCGGGTCTGGATGTTCTCCACTCACTTCAATTTGGGGAAATATCAGCGTACCTCTATTGTGTTGATGCGGCCGTAAATATATTAGATGCAGTCAAAAATCCCAGTAAATCTGACTTTAAAAAAATAACTGTTCACAATTTTTTGGTTGATCCCATAACTTTAAGACGCGGACGCGAGTCTGATTACAATACAATAGAAAAACACAAGGAAGCTTTTTTTTTTTCCGCAATGTATAAGAGAAGTATGTTAGACCGGGCGTGTGTGCACTTTTCCTAAAGCGCCCAAATTGCAGTTGCACTGAAGAGCTTGAACTGGTTCGTAGAAAAAACTCTCCTTTTTTTTCTCATTGTGGTGGATAGGACACAACCATATACAGGGAGGTTGTCGTTTTTAATGGGCGGCGCTGAATACAAAAGTGCCTAGAAACTGTTTTGTGGCCCTTCTGCCGAGGGCGGCGTCCTTTGAGTTGGATGGTCGTCGCTCTTTCGGTTATCGCTGCGTGACTCACTTCATAGTTGGCTCGTCCCTGCACCATGCCTGCTTCTCAGGTGTCATGAACTTCGCTGCTTATTTCTCTGTCATGATTGTTAAGAAGGTTCTTTTTTTCTTTTTTTTACGTTGGTGACCGAGTCGTGATATTGCAGCTCGGAGCATGTGGAGCGAAAGCTGGCGATGCAGAAGCCGAGAATCCCGGGTTCAATCCCCGCCCCTGTCCGTTTCGATCCAGATGAACATCGTATACCGCCGTGCGGTCATGTAATCTCTGCTGCACAACGGACATTATAGACCCTAGTAGCAGTGCGTACAGCACTGGCTGGCCAAATCTCTCACCTACAGCGTATATACCAGACGCACTTTGGGGCCAACCTCCCGCTCTCTAAACAAACACGCAACGCAATTATGTAGCCTGATCTGAAGTTTGCGCTGGGGCTCATAATCGTACCGAATAATGTTGCGTCATAGAGGTGTGTTACATGCGGTTCAAATAGACATGCAAGAATGCGCAATCAAATATTGTTTATCACTCTTTCATAACGTAATCATGTCTTAAGACAGTATTATAGTGAGGGACTAAAACTCTCCTTCAATAGCTGGGACGTTGCGAATTATAGATGGTTGATTGCTTAGTGTCGTGAGCATCTGGAGCGCTTGTTTGCGGCATTCCATAGTGTCAAAAATAAACCTCTTGTGTTCATTTGACACGCATAAATAAATAATTCGTGAAATGTTTTATCTAAATATATATGTAATGGTACACAAAATACGATTACCTCTAGGAAGCAATCGTTCTGCTTGGAGGCTACTTAAGCGTGACTTACAAAAACGGGCAAGAAAGCTCGATGTTTTATAGTTGTCCATTGCTTGCTAGTATAGTGGTTAACTAATTGGTTAATCCGCTCAATGCGGAGGCCGGGAATTCGAAATAAACGCCCTTATGTTCGCATCTTGGCAGTGGCTATAGATTTTCTAACCTAACTACCTTCCCGCGGAAGTAAGCAACGATCGCCTCATATGAATCTTACTTTCATTCCTTTCCATAGGGCAAAAGGCGCCAGCACGACATTGGCATTTACCCACTCCGAAATTTATTAATGTCCCGGCTCGTGGCTTTCAACTAACGCACAGTAGATAAGTACATACAGTACATACCAAAGATGAAGGCTGCCGAAAGGAATATTAGCGACAGCGCGCGACGCGCTAGTCGCGTTAACTGATGATTACCTCAATTAATTACTTCTCTTCTTGATACGCGAGCTGCAACTGCCAGCGCACCATTTTGACTTCGTCGCTGAGCAGCTGCGGCGTAACTGGCAACGACATTCTCTTGGCTTTAACTCCCCGTCGCCCCGCTACGCTTTTAGTTTTATCATTTCCCAGGGCGTGCCTTGGACATGCTGTCGCGTTGGCGACTCCTGCGTTAAGGCTGCGTTAAGTATGTCTAATGGTTGTCGCAATCGTTACGGGGCGTGTATTTGCACAAACGGGCATCGCCCGTAGCTACACGCGCGGATAGATATATCGTGCTCGAACACGGCAGAATCGCCGTGTGTCGATCGTGTCTCTGTAAAGGAGAGCGCAAGGTACAGGAAGGACATTTATACACTCTGCCGGGACCGTCCGCTGTTCCGTAACCCGGTAATTAAAGGTAGCTAGGTTTTACGTTATCATTTACGACAATCTTGAATGGCTGTAACCAGGAATGCGCGAGGTTGAAAGCCATGTGCTGCATCGCGCGCGCATTGAGTGTCGAGATTGACCATATCTAGCGTGCCGTTCTGTTGGTGACGGGTTTTAGCGATACGATATGGGAGTAAAGCAGAACGAGGTGATGTAGCGGGGCTGCGCCCGCGCGCTCCGGTACGCTAATCGACGTGCTAGAGTTTTCGGTCGCTCGCGAGTTGGACCAGGGCATGGTTCTTTAGTGCATGGGCGGAAAGGTTCTTTGAGGTTGGGTCGGTTCGGCGTTCACCTACACCTTGCCCCGTGGGTGCACGTTCTCAACGCGGCTCAAATCGTCGGATGGTATCGCTTTTTATCCTGTCACCAGAAATCCACCTGACAAAATTTGCGCTTTGCGTTTCTTACGGGTACCGCCAACCATTGTTCTGGGAACGTGCAAGACGCTTGCTACGAGCAAGTGCTCCGCCGTCACTCGCTTCCTAGGGCCGCTTAATAGACCTATTGCTAAATTACCCAAGCATCGAGGAGAATGCTGGGAATGGGGGAGATCGGTGGCCGAGTGGGCTAGCGCACACCAGCTCGGAGCACGTGGAGCGAAAGCTCGCGCTGCGGAACCCAGGGATCCTGGGCTCAATCCCCACCCCTGCCCGTTTCGATCTGGATGAGCATCGTCCGGCGTGCGGTCGTGCATCACTACTGCGTGGTGCACGTTAAAGACCCAGGCTAGCGGTTGTACTGCACTGGCTAAATTGCTCATCTACAGCGAGTGACTCGTCGCAACATTAAAAATGGCTGACCAACGACTCGCTGTATAAACATCCACACAACCCAATTTTTTGCAGGGAATGGTATTCCACGTGCCGCACATGCTGGCATCTGCAGAAGTAACTGTTATAAAGCAAAAGCCTAAAACAAATGGCATCTTGCACGCGCGTTCGTCAACGCTTTATTTTGGTTATTTACTTCGAATCTTTTATACCGGGAAGGCGTGCGCGTGCGGCGCGTCGAACACCATTCCCTGCATCCTCCTTGATGCGTGGGTAATTTAGCAATAGGTCTATAGACCATTTGCTGACTACGCATCAAGGAGATGCAGAACTGGTGTGCACGCGCCACACGCGCTTCCCATATAAGATTCGTAAATAACAAAGTAAGCGTTGACGCGCGCGTGCAAGATGCCATTTGACTTAGGTATTCGCTTTAGAAAAGTTACTACTGCTGAAGCCAGCACGTGCGGCGCGTGGAACACCAATCCCTGCATTCTTCTTGATGCTTGGGTAATTTATCAATACGTGCTGCGCCACCATTTGCTTCTAAGAGCCGAACTTGGCATATGCGCCTTGTGAGTTGGCTCATTTGATGCTACTTGTAAAGGCCCATTCACACAGAAGCGTTTCCTTGCGTTTTCTTAGATTACGTGTAAGTCACCGGAACGTCAGTGCCTCGAATGTTGCGTGCAAGTGCCCCTTGAACAGGTTGCCACGCTTCATACGAATGGCGGATGTCTCGGTGGCTCCCAACGTAAGTCGGCGTAAAGGTCGGTTCACACACGGGCGCTTTCCTGCGCTACGTTACGACCGCTTACGTCGCGAATCAGCGGGACATCCGTGCTTCGAATGAAGTTTGGCGACCGGTTCAATTGAGCAGCTTTGCACGCGACATGCGAAACACGAAAGTCCTGGTGGCTCCTCACGTAACGTAAGAAATCGTTGGCAAACGTCCCTGTGTGAACAGACCTTTGCCTTTAGTAGCATAACACAACGTAAAAAACGGTACTGTGTAAACCGGGCTTGATAAACAGGGTGTCACCCATAGAGTTATTACAATAAACGCTAGAGGCTCAGCTGGCGCTAGTGTCTATGGGACTTCCGGTTGCAAATTGAAGCAGACAGCATGCAGTCTTACATTTCCAGCCTCCCTGTGTATTCCTATGGGAAAACGCGCGTGAAGTTTGTCTCTTCGCCGGAAAATAACATGAATAACTTTTGTCATATCGGTTGTAACGGATAGTATGTACCTTTATTGGTATTGTGAAAGTGTAATTGCTTTAGTTACAGCATTTTCTTTACCACTGAGCGATGTTAAACTTCGCTCTATTTCGAGGCCCAAACCCCTATTTCAATGAAGGTATGTGAAAACGAGCGACGGTTCTAAGCAAACTATCGATCGAAAGGAATGTAGTGTGTGTTCAGGTTCGCTAGCATTTCGGTGGCGCTTATATATTGCTAATATGCCCGTCCTATCAATGGATGAAAATGACTCCGTCGTGCGCATCTTTACGATCGGTTAAAGAAACATTCGAACGCAAAAAATAAAGCACGTGAGCTACGAAAGGTATGTCTTTTTATTATTTCCCATGTCGGGCAGTTTTTATCGCGCACCTGCTCTCTGGCTTCCCCTATTTGCAAAGATTTGGAGCGTGCGGGTGATGCTTTGAACCATTTGAACCCAGAACAAGCATCTTCACAGTACTTATTTATTGCAAATCTGACTATATTACGTGACTTTCAATTTATTTTGATCGTCTGCAAGCACAAGGAGTTACTTATCCAGTGTTACTGCGTAGTTCTTGCCGTCTCTCTCGGTTTTCCACATGTCCTTCGTTCGTTTGGCACGTATATCCCCCATGTTGGAAAGCGTCGACGCCGTGTTCGCGCTAACAGTGTCCGACAGTGCACAAAAATACACGTACGAAGCCGTTTTAGCACCGTTTTTAATGCGATGAATTTGAAAGAAAAACGCCGTAACTGACCATTTATTTCGTCTGCGTGACTGAGAAATGTTCCAATGTGCCTAGCACGTACAAGTTATTCGTGATATTTGCTCTTATAATCGAGCGCAGAGAGAAAATGCACTCGCTTTTTCCCATAGGAATACATTACCGGAAGTCAAATTTAGACTGCTTGCTGTCTGCTTCAAAATACAACAGCACACTAGCGCCAGCTGAGCCTCTAGCGTTTATTGTAATAACTCTATGGTGTCACCAGGGACATTGGTGGCGGTTTGTGCTTGCTCACCAGAGCTCGCGCATTATCAGAAAAAAATGGATATAGTCTTACACCCCTTGTCTTATATAATACATTCCAAAACCTCAGTTCGACGTAGAGCGCACTGACGTAGAACCGACGGTACCTACTTTCACGATAGCGGAGTGGTATTACTTATTAAAATATCTTATGTACTTGTCACTGACTATATAAAAAAATCGTGTTTTTTTAAATTTTATTGTAAAACCTCGATATTTTTTGTTTTGTTTTTTCTAGTCTTTGATGCGTACTTTAGCTGCTTAATAAGTTATATCGCACCGTTATCATGCGCCTCGTAAAAGTCGGTACCTTCAGTTCGACGTCATTGCGCTGTACGTCCAACTGAAGTTTTGGAGTGTATTATATAGGACAAAGTGTGTAAGACTACACGCTTTTTAAGGAAAGTGCGGAACACTTGAAGTGAAAGCTTGTGCTGCAGAATCTAGGGGATCCTGGGTTAATCCTCAGCCCTGACTGCTTGGATCTGGATGGGCATCAACGGCCTGCGTTTGTGCAGTCCCTATTAACGACGTGCGCGATCAAAAGCGTCGCTGTGGTCGACCTGCTACACGATTGGCCGAACGCTGACTATGACGTCAGCAGAGGACTTCTCATCGACGGAAATAAGAGGAATCTAAGAACTTCAATTTTGACGGTGTGAAGTGTTGCTTTGAGAGCGCATTGATTTCAAGCTTCCACCATGCTCCTTACGAACACCATCGAACTTGTTGTTCGCAAGGTAATGACGTCACGAGAGAGAACCATAGGAGAACGCAACCAAAACATTTCGCAGCAAACACCGCCAGGCCGTGCTCTAGTCTTTGACGCCCTAGAGTGCCTTCATACACACGCGCGCTTTTGCTTGAGTGGTGACATCTCAGCCATTTTTCCGCCCAATCGTCTTTTTATGCATTTTGAAGCCCGCGCAATCTGGTGTCACTCAGCTCGAGCGCGTAGCTTTGGCTAATGCATAGACGCCATTTTACCGCCCAAGTCACGCACCGACTGCGCGAGAGCGTCACGCGCTGGCACATTCAGGGCAACAATGGATGTCTTCACCCTGAGACAGACTAAAGCCCCTCTATCCTGGGAAAAGTGGCGCCATTCAAGACAGATAAAGCCCCTCTATCCTGGGAAAAGTGTGCGCCCATTCGATTGTTAGTGGAACATGCTCGAGACACGTGCCGCGCGCCACCTCTAGCAGGAAGACACTGATGGCGTCTGAAATCTGGCTCAGTGCTGCATTGTGCCGCCATGATCTTCCCAAGGGCTGCAGGTTGCACGTGCCTCGTGCATCGACGCACCTTGCGCTACTTTTAAAACATGAAGGGGCTTTAAAGACAGACAGACATGTAGGCACCCTATGACGCCCCAGGAAACTTTCCGGTTCATCAAAAAGAATGAACAAAACCCAACTTAACACCGCTGCTTGAAACTTCGATGAAACATTTAACCACCAATTCTCCAGGTAAATGTCAAAAGAACGAAAAAACGCGAGATCTCTTCCAGTTTATTTTTTTTAATATTCTCGTAAACCAATTTGTCTCCTCCAAGACATTAAATTGTACAGCCGAAGGCCCTCGTTAAATCTTCAACTTTGTTGTCCGTGTAGCATTTATGCTTTCTAGCACTGGTGACATAAGCAAGCTCGACAGGCTTGCAAAAACGGAGCAACCGGAAGTCGCTTGGGACGCAAGCGACGGTTCATACTTGTAAACTGCGAAAGGGTCTATACTGTCACTGCGTGACGCAAGTTCAAGGAAGGCCACGTGTCAGCAGGTGTACAGCACTGCTGCTCACGAGCCGGTGGAGCATTCCTTCTACAACTTCCGATGAAGGTGAAACCTTTCTCCTAATTTTCTGTAGCGATGGCAACGTCAAAAGAAATGTAATACACCGATCTCACTAAGCGTTCGGCGCATGCGTGATAAAACCCCTCTATCCTGCGAAAAGTGGCGCCATTCATTGTTGTAGAAAGGCTCGAGGCACGTGCCGCGCGCCACTTCTGGGAAATTCATGGCGTCTGAAATCTCAGCTCAGTGCTGCGCTGTGCTGCCATGATCTTCCCCAGGGCTGCACGTTACACGTGCCTCGTGCAGCGACGCACCTTGCGCTACTTTTGAAACATGAAGTGGCCTTAATACGCGACGCCGCCATAACTTTAGTTTGTAGGAGGCAGACGGCAGTTCGCACGATACGGCTCGCGCCGTCTCGTGCTCCACGCCCTCAGAGCTCCAACAAGGTTATCGCACGTGCCTAAAGACTACAGATTCCCTCGAATCATTGCGGCAGCGGTGGCGTAGTCAAACTGGCTGGTGATATCGGTCTATTGCTATTTTTTTTTTATCAGGAAACGCCAGCTCTTTACGATAACCGCCACAACCAGCAATCAAAGCTGGTGGTCCAAAAATGAATAAAAGGCGACCCGACGCACGTACCAACAGAATGTGATTTTTACTACCCCTTTTTTCTTACTTTATCCTCTTTACGAAGCGATAAATTTAAGTGAAGAGTACACAGAGATTCGTTCAAGCGCATCTTTGCGCCGCGAAAGTACCGGAAAACACGCACGGGCCTTCTTCATTATTTTGTTCTTAGTTCACCTCAATTGAACTTTCGATTAGACGAATATCTCTTAAAGCGGTCTCCATCTTTACGACTCCAGTGTCGCTACTGTCTATTGAAGAAGGTGCTTTGTTTTATCGCCCAATCGTAAGTGCCCGATAGTCATTTTTGTATGGTCAATAGTCGGTGAAACGAGGTTCACTTGACCCTCGTTGCTACTATTTTTGTCGCCTAAAGAAATACCGACGTACCGTACCAACTTGAATACTATGCAGGGCGGAAACTCTTTTGTTTTCTCCTTTCCTTAACTGTGAGGGCACTTTCGAAGCGTTCATCGCAAAATAAATCCAGAAAAATGACCTCAGAGTTCAAACAAGGCGCCACCTCACGGACGAATAATCGAGTTCTGAAATGATGGGGTTTGACAACAGTTTCGCTGGAGTCGTCAATGGGATAGACAGTTGGTCGAATAGACCGATCTCTCGTAGCGTTCTTCGCATGCGTGACGCTGTCGTAACTTAAGTTTCCAGAAGGCAGGTGGCAGTTCACGATGGCAGCTTGTGCCGTCCTGCGCCCTGCACGCGCAGAGCTCCAGCGTGGTTGTCGCACGTGCGGAAAGACTAAAGTTCCCTCGTTGCGTCGCGACAGCGCTGGCGTAGCCAAACTGGCTGGTATAACATCGGTCTATAGACCTTTCGCTAAATTACCCAAGCACCAGAAAGCCGAGTGTAGTTACACGCGCTGCACAGTCTGCAGCAGTAACTGTTCTAAAGCAAAAGCCTAAAACAAATAGCATCTTGCACTCGCGTTCATCCAAGCCTTGTTTTGGTTACGTAACTCGAATCTTTTATATACGTGGAAGGCGAGAGAGGATGCGACGAGTGTACTTACATTCCCAGCATTCTCCTTGATACTTGTGTAATTTAGCAATAGATCTGTTGGGAGCGCACGACATTAGACTGATGAATCCAGACGTTTTACTCAGGATTTACAAAACCAAAAGGCGCACGTATAGTTGTTATCAACGTATACGGGGGAGAATCTGGCGCCAGGACACGGAAGCACACGTCTATACCAGCAGCTAGTTTTCTCGTAGTTATCGTTGCTGCGCGTTGTTAAAGGTTGCCCGTGTTTCGAGTTTACGACGGGCTCATACAGCGAGTCGCCCCCCGCGCGGTAACCGATGGGCCCGCTTTGCATGCGCACGACGAGGCTGCCGTGGAATTAGCTCGTCATGATAAGCATCGGGGCCTGCCATCGGCGAGCGGACCGACCACGAAAGTGGCGAGACGTCGTGACTCATTTTCCGCGCGTCGAATATGAGCCTCGTGCAGAAAAACAAAGAGTGGTCAAGTACGGTTGAACGGAAGGGTGCTGGGGGTAAGCATCTTGGTTACAGACAGCGGAGACGAATAACATCTATAGTCACGGACGGGAAGAGCAGGACAGGGAGGTTTTTTTGAGTGGTCCTTACACCAGCACTAGCATCTATAGCTTCGATAGACTTCGGCGTGTCATGGGTTTCGAGTGTGTACGAGCAGAAAGAGCAAGATGGAGAGCAACGAGCGCGGGATGGAGGCCGGACATTCGAAAGAAACGCCCTGCTGTTATCATTCTATCGGTGACTATTCTCAACTCCAGCCAGCCACTCGCCCTCTCGCGGACGAACGAAGAACCAGAGAAGCGGGGACGGCGGCGGAGACGGTCGCAGTGACTATCGGCCTTGGTGCTGCTGTTACCGCGTGGTTCTGGTCGGCGTGTTCGTGCATCGTGCAGTTTTAACGGGAAAAGCGAGTGCGTTAAAACTCAAAGTGCATTCTGTTCCGCTTCGCAACTTTTAAAGGGCCAAGAAAGTGCGTTTTGAGATCCTCGTTTTTATGACCATAACTCAGTCCACGAGCCCTAAGCATTCTAGAAAACCCGGAATTGCATTCATGCGCGGCCGATTTGCATGTTATAAAAAGTGATTAAAAGTTCCCGACACTTACCGTTGGCGCAGAACGACAGATGGTGCGACCGAACCTTGCTGAATATGGTCGAACGACGGACGGCGCTAGGCGCTTGTCAGCCACTCGCAAGCGATATGGGTTCCCGCGTGGAAGAGCGGGACTGGTAAGGCCGCTCGTCCACGCGGGAACCCATCACTCGCGAGTAGATGACACGCGCCGTCCGTCATTCGACCATATTCAGCAAGGTTCGGTCGCACCATCTGTCGTTCTGCGCCAGTTGTCAGTGTCGGGAACTTTGATCACTTTTTTAATATGCAAATCGGCCGCGCATGAATTAAACTTCGGGTTTTCTAGGGTGCTCAGAGCTCGTAGATTGAGTCATGACGATAAAACGAGGATCTCAAAAAGCACTGCAGTCTAGTGCCCCTTTAAGAATCAACATGCTCATTTTCCAAACGCACGTCAACATTTCCGTCACCTGTGATATGCTCCTGCCCTGACCGCTTTGTATTTGTAGACAAGTGAATTAATTCTAGCACACTGACCAGCGTCAGCGAGCACACGCACGGAAAATCCTGGAAACTTTATCCCCGTCTCTTCCGCAATCTTGGAACTCGCCCCGCCATCTACAGGGCGTTAGAGTTGCGACTACAAAAACAAGTCCGGCGCCTTTACTCTTCTAATTTCATCACTTTATAAATCCACGGAGCGTTACCGCCAGTGCGGTTTTCAATGTCACAATGAACGCGATGCTAGCAAGAGGTGATGCCAAGACTACGCAGCTGGAGACGAGAGAACAGCTACGGGTGTGGAGCTCAGTCGCAGACGTGATCACTTTCTCTCACCTCGCCTCCTCTCTTAAGCTAGCTCCATCCACGCATGCGGGAAGAAACGTGACGCGTTGCGGTTGACTTGCGCGCCGTATACACCAACCCATCTCTCTGGCGTCACGCCACTGGGGTGGCGCTGCTGTCACCACTGCGCATGCGCAGACGCTTCATTTCTTCCAGATTTTGGTTTCTGCGCACGCGACGCTACCAGCTGGTGGAATCAATTAGACCAGCGTCAAAAGCGCACCATCATGGCGTTCGTCATGTTTCTGTACATGTTCCATCATCGTTGGACCAATCATAAACCGAAAATGCCCAGCGATTTGAGCCTTTGACGCTGCTCGATTCGTCCCTTTACCCCAGTATGCAGAACGTACGCGACCACGTAAAGCCGAGGCGCAGCGACGAATCTGTTTGCGTGAAACCGCCTACACCCGGGAACGAAGATTGGCCCTCCGAAGACAACAGCATGCGGACCTTAGGCGGCGATCAAGGAATAGTGTGGGGGCTCCATCGGAAACCGCCGACGCCCTGGAGAACAGACTAACTCTCCGAAGACAACAGTATGCGTACCGTTGCGAGGTTCCACTTCCCATCCTTCGCTGATTCGGAACCCATGCGATAAATGCTCACGCATTTCGTCGAAAACCAGCGTAGCGGCAGCAGTGATTTCGGCATCATATCTTTGTTTTTTTCGGCGTCTGGCTCACTCAGGCGCGGCAACCATTAAGTGTGCGCCAAACTATCGAACATAATGCCTAATCCGCACTTGTACTAAAACTGGACGATAACAACAGACAAAATACTGCTAAACCAGCGCGCGTTTTCCCCCAGTTGTCACGAACCTATAACGCTACCCTTTTCCCATCGCGAAACTTTTATACCTCCAGCGTCCCCTGCTAGGTACGCTGCGACGATTACAGACCCTTGAAAGCTTCGGGACAGTAGCTCTTTTGTCTCCTTGTAACGTCGCGCCCTTGTGGCGGGACGCTTTCTTTAGTACGGTTAAATACGTGACAGTGCTCACGCATGGATGGGTGGTCGTGGCGACGCGTTCTCATGCTTCAAACACGCTTAATGGATGCGGGACATGCAAACAAGCCGTACATCCGAGCTGAGATTACAAAATTGCTTTTAAAAAGTAATTAAGTTACGCCTCTAATTACATTCCCGAAAACTGCAAAAATACAAGTAATAGGACATTACGAATTTTCCGCAGACCAAACGTATGGATATTATGTTACAATTACTTTTCGAACGTAATGAAATTATACTTTGGCGTTACTTTTTGATTCCTTCAGACTGTAATTCCTGCAAATTTTATTTACAGTATAATATAAACAAGAACTCAGATCTTCCAATGGGAAGATCTTCAGTCGAAGGTTGATGTGTTTCCGTTTTCTTGACATTGGAGAAGTCGTAATCTGTGTTAGTAACCTATGTCGGGTCGTTTAAGCTTGCGAATTTTACCAAGATGGATACCCAACGAGCACACCAGATGATTTTAATAAAGCCATTGTTAAACACAAAACGTTCTGCACCCTCGACAAGGCATTTCAGGCTACCTACTGACTCTGGTCTTTGTTCTTCAGGTAGCGATGGTCGAAGCTAGGTGGTATGACCTTGCTTGACGAAAGAGCAAGAAGGCTAGGTGATCCGCGTGTCTTGTCGTCTCAGGTTTTAAAATATGTTGGATTTGCAGCCAAGTCGTCACCGTATCTAAACCTGTCGTGAACTTCTTCCAGGATTTTTGCTGCCCTCGTGGCCGTTTTGCTGCTGCCGGGACTCGCAAGTGCATCCGCTTCGCCCACCATCAACGCTGACAGTGCAGCTTCAGCCCGCCACGCGTGTACACGAACTGCTTTTACACTATCGACAAGAAATCTGCTTCAACCAGCTGGTTCTTACGTCATCCGCTCTCCTGGAGTTCAGCCGCCTACAAAAGGGGTCGTCGCCATTCCATCTGCGGGATTTGCAGCCAAGTTGTCACCGTAGCTAAACCTCTCGTGAACTTCTTCCAGATAGGTTTACGCTGTATGATACTTCGATCTTCCAAGTTTGTTGTTTTTGTCGGCTGCAAATCCCCTCAAGTGTGAACATTATGGGCGTTGATGTCCAAACGTACCGAGCGCGCATTGGTCGATTTTCAAATAGATCAAAACAAGGTTGCACCACCCACCACCCGGACGTTTAAATATTTTCTGTATTTGCTCGTTTGGTTGTTTTAAGTTGTTTACTGTCGCAACCGTTATGCTGACGTTGCTTTCCGCATCCGGGGATATCAAGACAAACCCTGGCCCTCTGACCTCCTAAGCAAAACTGGATAAGTTGCAAGATGCTATCGAGGCATTAACAACGAGTTCTGCTCGTTACCAACAAGAAAGCTCGCAAAAACTAGACGCAATGAATGCTGGGATTGCCGGTCTTGGGTTACGGGTTTCTAACTTGGAGGCAAAGGTCAACGAAATCACCAGCGTAAAGGAAAATGTTGCCACCCTTACCAAAACGCTTGGGGATGTTCAGCGTGAGTCTACGACTGTGCATGACCACATGACTTTGCTTACTGAAGGTCTTGACGATATGAACAACCGAATGCGAAGAAACAACTTAATACTGAAAGGCTTGCCCGAAGGTGAAAACGAGTCGTGGAGTGACACAGAGACGTTGGTTTCAAACTTCATAAAAGAAAACATCACTGAAAACCTAGGGGAAATAGAAAGAGCTCATCGGCTTGGTCCAAGGCGAACCGGTTCGACCCGGCCGGTCATTGTCAAGTTTCTAAGCATTAAGAGCAAAGATGAGGTCCTACGAAATGCTCACAAACTAAAAAATGTGGTGTCTCCGAAAGTTTGGATCTCTGAGGATTTTTCACCCAACGTGCAATTCGCTAGACAAAAGTTGTGGAACTTAGCGTCTCAATTTCGAGACCAGAATATTAGATATAAGCTTTCTTTCGACCAGCTACGTGTCGGAAACCAAACGTAAGTGTACGATAATGAAAGCGCGGCTTTCATCCAATTGCTTGTCCCACCACGTGCAAGTCCACGTCCAGCAGAGTGAATCACTCGAAACGAAATATCTTCAGCGGTATCTTATCCTAGAAATGTACCAATGTTATCTTTTTTTTTTGTAGCGAACTTTCGCAGCTTAGTTTCCAAACAAGATGATTTCGAGTGCATCACGTCGTCATGCGACCCAGATATTATTCTCGGTACAGAAACTTGGTTGACATCCAGTGTCGAGAACTCTGAACTAATCTTAAGTAAAAACTACAAACTTTTCCGAAAGGATCGAATTTCTATGAGGGGAGGGGGCGTACTTATTGCAGTTAAAAATGACATTCACTGTTCTCTCGTTAACTGCGACTCCACCCTGGAAATAATCTGTATCCGGGTAGAGTTGGACTTTCGCCACGCTTTGATTGGTGCCTGTTACCGTCCACCGAGCACTAACCCTGGTGACTTTAACGAGAGCTTGTACACCTGCCTTGGCACAGTAAAGAGTGCTTACCCAAAAGATATTCGGATACTTGCTGGAGACTTTATAATTATCCAGGAATAGATTGGGAGACACTCCACCCATTCCCAAACTCTGCGCATTCAAGTCACTACAACGAGTTTCTTTGTTTGTTAGAAGCGTTTGAACTAACACAGATGGTGAACGTTCCAACACGGGATCTCGCAACTTTAGATTTGTTCTTGATATCTAATGCTGAATATGTAAATTCAACTAACGTCATTGACCTCATTAGTGACCACGCCATTGTGCATGTTGAAACATCTTTCACTTTAAAGCGCTTCGGAAACTGCCGTAAGCAGATTCATGATTACACTCGTGCAAATGTTGACGGCTTAAACGCTGAACTAGCTTTGTTCTCTGACCAATATTTTATAACTTGCGCGGGTCGTTCGGTGGAAAACAACTGGATGAATATTAAAACTACGCTGCAGCGCCTGCTTTCAGCCTACGTGCCCATAATCGAAATTAGATCAAACGCCCTTTCACCTTGGTTTACGACCAACTTAAAGCGCTTACTGAACAAAAAGAAACGACTGTTTGCGAAAGCTAAAAGGAGTGGTGAGGATTACGATTGGTCATCTTATCGCCTGTTTTCGACTCAGACTAAAAGTGAAATAAAGAAAGCTAAGAAGGAATTTTTTGGTCCCAAGTTATCGCTCCTTCTCCGTTCCGACCCGCGCAAGTTTTGGAAGGCTATCAATCCGAGTCATGGCCGTACTGACCCCGTGTTCATAGGGGACGATTCTCGCCACATGAACGATAGTGAGGCTGCAGATCTGCTCAACTCGTTTTTTTTCGAGCATATTCACGGAGGAAGACTTCCCCTTCCACCGATTTCTGAACGCCCAATTATTGCTATGTCTCCCATTGAATTTAGTAGTGATGGCATTATGAAGATAATAGAAACACTCCCAACCAACAGTGCCCCGGGTGAGGATTCCATACCAGGAAAGTTTCTTAAGATGATAAAAGGTTTTGTATCCCCTCTTTTTTCTAAACTATTTCAACAAAGTCTTGACTCGAGAAGTGTTCCACCCGATTGGCGTTCTGCAATTGTTAAGCCCATTTTTAAATCTGGCGACGCATCCAACCCGTCTAATTACCGTCCAATTTCGCTGACAAGTGTGTCTTGCAAATTAATGGAACATGTTATTTTTACGAACATTATGGCACACTTAGATCAAATCAACTTTTTCTTTCCTAATCAACATGGTTTCAGGAAAAACTACTCATGTAACACGCAGCTTTTCGAATTTGTACATGATTTACACTTAAACACCCATGCTGGAGCGCAAACTGATATTACATTTATCGATTTCGCAAAAGCTTTTGATACAGTACCTCATGCGCGTTTAATTTCAAAGCTTCGTCACCTTCAAATTGACCCCTTGATAGTTGACTGGATATCGGCTTTTCTTACCAACAGAACCCAATCAGTGATGGTTAACAATAGTGTTTCTTCTCAGCTGCCTGTGATCTCTGGAGTGCCCCAAGGAAGCGTTCTCGGACCCTTACTTTTTTAGTATATATTAACGACCTCCCAGAAAGTATTACGTCAACAATTAGGCTCTTTGCCGACGATTGTGCTATCTATCGAAAAATATCTTCCCCAGCCGATCACTTAATTCTCCAAAACGACCTGAACATAATCAGCGAGTGGTGTGTTACCTGGCAAATGAAAATAAATTCTAGTAAATGCCGCGTATTAACAGTTACAAACAAAAAACATTGTCATCTTTCCAATATTCAATTTTAAACCAGGTTATTGAAAATGCACCATCGTATAAGTACTTAGGGGTTCATTTTACCAGCAACTTGTCCTGGAAAACGCACATAGAAAGCACAATCGCAAATGCATCTAAGAAGCTCGGTTTCTTAAAACGCAACATTCATTCCGCTCCACAAACAACGAAGCTACTAGCTTATAAATCAATCATCCTTTCCAAACTAGAATATGCCAGTATTATATGGAATCCTCACCAAAGCTATTTAACTTTAAAACTAGAAGCTCTGCAGAATAAAGCTACGCGATTCATTTGTCACGAGTACTCCACCTTCACAAGTGTCACAGACTTAAAGAGAAGCTTGGGCTTAGACCCTTTAGAGATTCGGCGGAAAATTGCTCGTTTATGTTTTTTTCATCAAATATATTACGACGGATCATTATTCAAAACATTTCTCTGCTCACCGGCACGGTTCATATCTGCTAGACTTGATCATTCTTTCAAAATTGAACCCATTAAATCACGTACTAACCTGTTCATGTTTTCACCACTCCCTTTAGCCATAAAGGAATGGAATAGTCTCCCCAGTGATGTTGTGGTTTTATCTGACCCGATATTGTTTAAACAGAGTTGTGAAGAGTTGTTTTGTTTACCTGCTAGTCCATGACGATTTTTGTATTATTGTTAACTTCAGTGTTTGTACTGTTCGAGTTCCACATATGTATGTGCAGTTCATTGCACGTTTTCCACTTTGTACACTTTGGCGTTTTTTGTTGTTGCCATGATTAATAAGTTTTTTTTTCAAAGTTTCTCATATATGTATAAGTCACGACTTCTCCCCCATTCTTGTCATTCCCCCTCATGTAATGCATCAATAGATGCTTTTGAGGTCAATAAATGAAATGAAAAGAAACCTCACGGGTGGTGTGCCTTTGTCAATGTAGGATATGGAACCGTCCTGATGACGTGGTGCCATCAATCCTCCTCGCCTGGCGTTTCATAAACCGTGGTCACCTTTACTACCATGTTACAAGTAACATAGTAACCTAGTCGTTGCATTTTCAGAACAGTAAAGAATGACGTACTTACGTGACTTACTTCAAGTAACGGGTAACGTAGTTACGTTACTCATTACATTTTCTTCCCAAGACTGAAAAAAATTACATTCAATTTTTTCGTGTTTCTAGGCACTCAAGTTAGAGAAATTCCTTCGCTCATTTCACGTACCTACCATATTTTGCCGCTCTTTTTCCCCATGCAAACACTTCCACTTTTAGAAGAACTTCAACTCCAACGTAATGTTTCTGGAAAAGTGGCGCTTTCGGATACCGGTAACGTCAGAAACAATAAAACGTTTTAATCCATAAATAAAACGTAATGCAAAAGTAAGGCCGTTACGTTTTACCTGTAACGGTAAGGTGTTCCTTATATATCGAAGTAACGTGGGTTGGCAACAACGCGTTCGTTTTATTGGCAAGACGGATTCCATTACTTCTTTACGGTAACGCCTACAACACAGACTCCAGCCGATGTCTTCACATAAAATCTTTCCTCCTGCTTCGTCTTTCAAGCCCGCCTTTTTCTTTGTCGTGCTCCACGTAGAGGATTCGCGCTCACATTTGCCTCGTCTAATGTTTGTTTGTGACGTTCCTTTCTCGCTTTCTATCTCTCTATATTGATATTTATCGTGCAACATCATTTTCTATCTTTTTAGAGTTGCTAAAGTTGAAGCTTGGACGAGTTGACACACACTTGCGCTCTTTAAAACTTCCCTTTTAAAGCATGCATGCCTTGTATGTCTCATCTGAGACAAAATTAATTTCAAAAGCAATTAGTAAGTTTCTCCAAATCACTGTCTGAAAATAGTTGATCGCATTACTAACTTATCAACCTGTAAAAATGTTTAGTTACCATTACTCATTATCACAAAGAGTCATTCAATTACTGGAATGCCACTACTATGTCATTATTGCCACCAAATATTTTAGGTACAGGCGACCACAGACAGCTCAGAAGCATAATAGTGTGATCGTAAGGGGGATCGGTGGTCAAGTGGGCTAGCGCACACCAGCTCGGAGCACGTGGAGCGAACGCTGACGCTGCAGAACCCAGGATCCTGGGCTCAATCCCCACCCTTGCCCGTTTCGATCTGGGTGAGCATCGTACCGGCGTGCTGTCGTGTATCACTACTGCGTGGTGTACGTTAAAGACCCCAGGCTTGCGGTTGTACTATACTGGCTAAATTTCTCCTCTACAGCTGGGAGAAAAGTAGCTCTTTGAGGCAGACATTTTCTAAGGCCCTTCCTGACCTCTATTTGTATGTGTGTTGTTGGTTGTAGCCCTTTTATTTTCCTTTTATCCAGTTTTTCCTCGCCATCCCCCGTCGCCTCCTCAGCTCTCACACACTACTGACGTCACTACATAAACTGCCTCTGGGTGACCCCGGTAGCTTTGTTGACAGTGGCGGAAGATGAGTTCTAGAGCCGCGTACACCGCGTACTGGCTCCACAATATCACAAAGTTGAATCTTCGCCTCGATTCCAAAGCGAAATATTTGGCCTTAAATAACTCCTTCCCAAAGTTGTGAAACGTCACTTTGTCGTCACCAATGACTTCCACAAACGACGATCTCGAGAGAGAAAGTTCAGAGTATTCCACAGCCTGCCTAGGGACAACCTAGACAGCATTGACTCTAAGGCAGCGTAGGGATGTAGGGACACGCGGGCGAAACGTCAGTGGTGCAGCCGTTCAATTCCCTGGCCACAAGGTGTTGCACCTTGTGGCCAGGGAACTGAACGGCTGCACCACCGACGTCTCACCCGCGTGTCCCTAAATCCCTATGCTGCCTTAGAGTCAATGCTGTCTAGGTCGCGCGCGCTCCGGTGAAGCTCGCTACGACTTTGTGTTTCACAATGTCGCTGGAATTTGAGCACCGAGAGAGTTTGGACTGCAGTGTTGTTTGGACGATTGACATCTTGTCCCGCGTGACGCCATCGTCGCGAAGTCCATTCAACACGCTCTGCCAACTTCGGCCCTAACTTTGTGTTTGACGAGTTTAGCGACCCAGGGGCTCTAAACTCGTCAAATACAAAGTTGGGGCTGAAGTTCACGAATCTCACTGATTGGACTATCTGGACGATGACTTCGCACTTTGGTCGCCGGAGTCCAATCGGCGCGCTCCGCGAACTTTCGGCCCAACTTTGTGTTTGACGAGTTTAGCGACCCAGGAGTGAAATAATATTTCTCGTCTCGGAGTGGCTTACCGACTTCAGTTGGGATCACACTCGAGACGTAGGTCTGCTAGCTCTATAAGCACATGAAGAGGGCAATAAGTGCGTTGACTTGGTACATCTCGAACTGGAAACCAATCGTGTTTTCGTCGGAAGTAGCAATTAGGATTCTCGACACATGAACGAGTCCACCGAGATACACCGATCTAGGAACGTATTCGATGTGTGACGATATGTTCATGTATAATCATTGCTATAGCCGTGGTTGTTGTGTTTCTTTTGCGATGTATTTCCTACCATTTCTTATTTTACACCGAAAAACACCGAATATAAAAACGTAAGCCCCGAAATAGCACTTCCGAATTAAACAAAAATACAAATACCGAAAACACGGGACTGTTGCTATGACGAGCCACACCAATCTCCCTCCCTATCCTCTGATCACAGCTGACGCCTTTACATGCCCTCCAATAAAAAAACAACAAAACAACAACAACAACAACAACACAGAACACACATTTTGAAATGGAGACACACACACCTACGAATACACCTAAGAATACACAGGGAAAGCACTTCGGGGATCATGCGAAGGCCTGTGTTCGTATACGCAGGACCATGCAACACGGATGCACGTCGACACGCACTGAACGCTACGCGATATTGCCCGCAAGGTTGAATATTGTTGATGTTGATGATTTTGGTGGTTACCCATGTCTCCTACCACTCCCCGCAATTAATACGAATCAGGACGTATTTATTATGGCAGCCTTGTCCCATCCCCTACTTTAGAAAAATAAATAACGCGGCGCTTTTTGCTGGGCTTGAACAGGACGGTCCCAATTACTCGCCCATCCCTGATCACAAAGAAGAAAAAAAAGAAAAGCATTCACGTGGATGCGCGCGCAAACATGTGGCGACAGCGTTGGCATGGGTGTGCGGCGACGTGGAGAGAAGACATTGAGAAAACCCTCCATCTTGACACCAGGGGTCCTCCGTCGGAGCATGGTCCGTGCTGCACAACAACCTACTAGCCTCCGTGGCATCTAGAAACGGATGCGGCGACTAATTTCTATCCTAATATACCCGGGAATCCTCGAGCAGCTTTCTTCATACTTAATTTGAGAACATCGCTGTAGCTTTTGGGGTTCAACGATGTTTGAGGTGGGCCCGTGTAATCCATGCGGTTCGTTACGCGATGGCTGGCTTCAAATCGCAGGTTGCCTCGTTCGTGATGTTTCCTGCTTTTTCTGTGATGTTTATTTCTATTTGTTTTAATGTCTCTCCCGCGTTGTAATGATTCCGGTTTTTGGTGATCTTGAATTGCGATTATGTTTGTGGGAGTGGTCGATGTTCGAGCCCTAATTGGTATACATTACCGACGTTGGGGTCGCATGTAATATTCTTATGCAATAATCGTTTGTGTCAGTCATCTATCTAGATTATGCTTTTTTGCCTTTCTTCGTCGAGCTGCGTGCTAGTTTGAGGTCGCCTTAATACTTGTTTCTTGCTATTTTTCCTTCTGTAACCAAATATGGTGGCGGGAGTTCCGCGTTTTATTTTTTGTTTTGTGTGTATGTTGGTTTCTTCGTTAATAAGTTACTTGTTCGATATATTTTTTATTTGTTTATTGGTGGTGTGTATATCTGTGAAATAATTGCTTTCCGAGTTATTCCGCTACTGAACTACTCTGTATCATCATTTATCGCTCTGTATATTTCCCTATCAACGTCAGTGCTCTTTGACAGATACATGCACAGCAGTAATGTTACAGAACCAAGTGAAACATGCGACCAGATAAGCAACGGATTAATGACTGTAGCTGGATTTTTATTGTTGGCGATAGGTTTATAAGTGTCTATGATTTCGCCGGGGGAAGGGTGGGCAGAAAACGGGCCAAACGAAATCGCCATTGCTAATTGGGAGACACTGAGTTTAGCTATCCTCGCATGCACACGGGCTTGAAATTACAGTAAGCCACCTGCGTCGTGTCGCTCATTACAGGGAAAAGAAAGCACTTGTTATCGTTTGCTTTGAGGTGGTTGTATGTTTGTGGCAAATCATGGCCGCTCCTTTTTTGGGTCCAGAGCAGT